>OY757010.1:68500658-68720658 GCA_963580285.1 Lucinisca nassula
AGGGATGAAAAGTAGCGTTGGAACATCCATTACGCAGTAAGAAAAAACATTCTGAAGAAAAAACGGAGTTCCAATATGCCCAAAATGTAGAAGGTTCTAACCTCATACTGTATTCTGAATGATAATAGGGCAGAAGTGAAATTAGCATATACTGGTAGAAGCTTTATCACTTTACAAATCCACTTTGCAATCAAGGATGGTTAGAAATATATCCAAAACCCCTTGATTGGAAAGAAAAAATTCTCATGATAATCTCGAAACGTTTTAAACGTTCTAATGTATACAAAAAATTCACATTAGCCTACGCTCCACGAATCCTGGAAATGACAGGATAAATAATAGTTTCAGACAAGGTGATTTATAGCCTGAAACAAAAATAGGTTGAATGAGAAGAGAAAAAGAAGTCATTGTTCTTCTCATACCTGAAAACAACCCTCTGCAATTGGCAAAGCATGACTATAACTTCTACTAACTGAAGCAAATGTCAAATGAAATACAGCTTGATTATCAAATGAACAAAAGAAGCTGAATTCACCGGATTGTAAGGTGGTTTAGAAAAGACCACAACACTCATGCAAGATTCCATTTGGATTCAAAGTCCTGGAAACCTGTCGGCATAGTGAAAAATCCCTTTAATAAGCTGGTGATGGTAGGGTTTAATGAAAAAGTGTGAAGCCGACTAAAATTTTAACATGTTCGAGATTACTGATCTGTACCCTTCTCAAAGATGAAATAGAAATTGAAGGGCAGAGAACAGACAGAAAAAGAAATCCAGTAAAAAAACCTCCCTAGAGGAATTGTCTGGATTTATTTCCCTTTTTCTACACCAACTAGAAAATATCTTCCATCTTCCAGAGTAAAACTTGAGAGTGGAGATCTTTCTATATTTGAAGATACACTCGGCAGAGAAACCAGAAAAGTGTCTACCTCTGGTTTGATTCCTGACAACATCTGGATGTGTAAGTAAAGCATTTCTGGATTGAAATGGAATGCTTGACCCACACCTTTTAGATATTTGATCTGGAACTACTAGAAGACTGGTTGCAAGTCTTGAGACTAGGCTCAGAATGACTAAAAAACCAAGATCTCTGAGGCCATAGGAGGCGTAATCAGAATGGCTCGGCTTTTGGACGCTTGAATTTTTTTCCTAGAACTAGAGGAATTCAGTTGAATGGTGTAAACGCATATGTAAAAGATTCCCCCAATCTAGAGATTTTAAATCAACTGCACGTTCCAGGTGATCTGAAACTTGAAACATAATGGAAGTTGATTGGAGAACCGAGTTGTTTGGACATTTGATTAAAAAAGGCCCAATAAAGGTTCTCTCCATTTGAGAAAACGCCCTGTAGAGAACGGATGGTGAACTGGTCTATAGGGGTGATCCCAATGACATAATCTGCCCTGGAGGTGTCCGACAAGGATAGACATACCTTCCTGAAGACACCAAGTTATAATCTTCCATGTAAAAGCCAACAGGGAAGAGTAATGAGTCACTCCCTGATAAGTAGAAAAAACTACACTATTCATTTGTCTGGAGTAACAATAATGAAGCTGTTCCTCAGTTTGGAGCTATGAAGAACTGATAAACCAAGGAAATTTGTCTGAAGTTTCAGAATGTTTATACACATATACATACATATACGCATACACACACATATATATTTGGCCCCGCCTAATATAGGCCCCGCGTTCCCTGAACAACTAATCCCTGAGGTTCGAAGTGGGAAACCAACCTGAAAGGCTGGCATGTGAAAAAAACAAATAGGGAATAGTCTCTAAAAGAGGAGACCCCATTTGATACTGAGGGATTCATAAATCGTAGAGAGCAATCTTGATAATGGAATTTATTGCTCCTATAGACAGCATGATATTTCCAGTGATAATATTAGCAAAAAAAAAACTGGAAAGGTCTAAGATGAGATTGTTCAGGGAAACTGGATCCAATTACTAAGTTTCTAAAAAGGGGAAACAAACCCCTGACATAAATCGAAAGTTTTTCGGGGCGTGAAAAAATTGGAGAAGTATCTTTGAGGTAGAATCAATTTCAACTTCTCGATAAAGTGTATGAAATCTAAATTCACAATAACCTGTACACGTTAGGACAAGGTATGATAAACAGTATCTGTAAAAATGATGACAAAACCCATCCTCGGAACACTACACAAGATTGGGGCCTAATTCTATGATGAGAGC
Organism: Lucinisca nassula; assembly: GCA_963580285.1. Lineage (NCBI taxonomy): Eukaryota > Metazoa > Mollusca > Bivalvia > Lucinida > Lucinidae > Lucinisca > Lucinisca nassula. The sequence continues at coordinate 68,502,852 of OY757010.1, forward strand.
TGCTTAATTTCTATTAAGTTGGTGAACAGGGAAAACATTGATCCGTTGACAAATCCAACAAAGGAAAGGCAACGGACTGATACACAAAAATTCCATCCAAGGTGAAACTAAGGTATTTGCGTAATGACCTATGGATGGAGATGTGAAGGTTAGCGACCTTTAAAACTACGGAAATCGTCCCCGAATTTGGGAAATTTGACCTGACTAATCGAGGACGAAGTTTCCATTTTGAGATGATCGACTCGCATCATCTTGTTAAGTGTGAGAAGTCGATGATGAGTCGATTTTCCCATTTTCTTCTTTTCTTTTATTGATCCGTTGACAAATCCAACCAAGGAAAGGCAACGGACTGATACACAAAATTCCATCCAAGGTGAAACGAAGGTATTTGCGTAATGACCTATGGATGGAGATGTGAAGGTAAGCGTCCTTTAAAACTACGGAAATCGTCCCCGAATTTGGGAGAATTGACCTGACTAATCGAGGACGAAGTTTCCATTTTGAAATGATCGACTTGCATCATCTGTGTTAAGTGTGAGAAGTCGATGATGAGTCGATTTTCCCATTTTCTTCTCGACCAGAAAGATCCGCCTGTAGAAGCCTGGGGAAAGGAGAAGTTTTTCTACTTACACGGCTTTCTTTTGGAGAAGAACCCTTCCTCTTCCAATAAAAAGATTTCTTTTCTTGATATTATTTACCAGAAATAGTATTTGCATGTGAGAAAGAGAAAGGATTCCTAACGAACTCAATCCAGTAACCCTTTCTCCAAACTCATAAAACTCAAAATATATTTGATAAAAGAAGCCAAGGCTTGATAGAACTGAAATAGCTCGGCTCCTACTGGAAGAAGATGAAGAGGAGGGGAAGGAAGAAAGTCATTTGTTAGACTTGTGTCTTCCTCTATTGGGAGATTTCGTTCCAGTCCGACCTCTGGAACGAAAGGACCGTGTACCCTGATCTGAGAATGATCTACTAGTAGATGGGGACTGATTGAGATCTTCTAGTCGAGGGTGATAAGCACTTAAAAGTCATCGGAAGTAGTCGAAGAGTGTCTCTTGGTTGCCGTACCTGTACTTGATACGCTCTCCGAAGACTTCAAAAAAGACGAGTGCCCACGGTCTTGAAGCTTGATTCTGGAAACGTTGGGAAGACATGGTCCGCTTATAGTTTTAGAATCAAGAGGCGCTGAGGCTCTAAGTTTTCATTTACTATGCTCAGTAAAAACTGAACGAGTTATCAAGAGCAGAGTTGCGCCAAACATGCAACATGGTGGTAGACAGCCATGGCATGTAAAAAATGACCGGGAAATAAACAAAAGCATTAGAATAGCAGCTATATGGTCGGAATGCTCTTGTTTGAAGGCAAAGTGGGTAGAACTATAGAATACCAGTCATAATGAGAACCCACTTAATAATAGTCCTGGTAAGAAGCTCCAATGTAAGAGCGTCGAAACAGGAAGTAATGCCAATTTCCCTGACGTCATATATACAGAGACTGAATCTGGGTCGAATTTAGGAATTTCATAAGAACAAAAAATTCATGTTTTTTTGTTGTTAGAACCAATGTTCCAAGATCTTTTCGCATGAGTGCCCCGGTCTTGAAGCTTGATTCTGAAAACGTTGGGAAGACATGGTCCGCTTATAGTTTTAGAATCAATAGGTGATGAGGCTCTAAATATGTCCTTCTCATAATCGCTAATTAGTAAGGACGAAAAAGGACCAACCTCTGAGTATTGATATATCCCCAGAGGATAAATCACTAGGCCCAGATTCAGCTCTAGGGGCAAAACACTTGAGGCTCTATTAAACTTTCCCAGTGTTAGGCCCTTTATTGTATATAGTGCACTGAACATGCGAAATTGCCGAATCAAAATTGAGCATTCAAGGAGCCGTGCCTAAAACGATCAAGGCCGAAACGACCCACCGAAATAGGCCGAATCGATCCAGGTGCAAATTCGGGTCGAAAACGACCCGGGCCGAAACGACTCAGTACCGAAACGTCCCGGATTCACTTGCAATAGTTACGGTATTCCAATAAACGATGCCCAAGTCTGTATGTTTTACAAGGGAAAACAATCCAATTTAATGATCATGATAACAAAAATTTATCATAATAAGAGGAAAGAAGCATATGACCAAGGTAAACTAAGTACCGAAGGTCCGGAAAGGTTACCCGATAAAAACCGGGATCGGAACCGTACCAAAATTCGTATGTAACATGGATTCGGAAAAAATTTTTGGGCATAGGTTCCCCGCACCCCGGAGTCCCCGCAATTATGAGCAGGGTCTCTACGGGGCAGTCGACGAACCTATCCTAGTCAACCCAGGCCCAAATGGGAGGAGGGGACATAGACTGGCTCATCTTGATTCGGCAATGGTGACCCACACGAATTGGATGGATTCTGTTTAGAAGATACTATAGAAAGGCCACAAAGGGACCTGAATATTATCCATCTGCATCGTGGGATTTATAAGTGCTAAACGAAGACGGGTCTTGCACATGTTCAAAACTAAATTAATGCTGAGAATTTTTATTCAGCGATACAACGTCTTCCGATACCGGAAGTGGAAGGAACACGCACAAAAACCGTCCTCTTTTCTGGCAATTTAAGTTTCCACAACGCCGACTTCTATTAAAACATTACCAGGAATAATACGAGCGTATACCCTGGCACATAACATGAAAAGAAGTGTGGTGCTTATCAAAAACCAAAAACGGTTGATCACATGATAAACAAAACTTCCAAGTGAAAATTCAAAATGGCGGACAACCACTACACATGTAATGTCGGCAGAAACACGCGAAATAAAGTCTCTAAGAATTTCGGAATAAACAGTAAGCTTAAAAAGCCTAAGTACGTTGTGGAAACTCAAGGTAAGTGCAAAATCAAAAAAGAATGAAACACTTATCCGTTTATTCATTCTTCCATGGAATGTAGTTTGACGATCCTATCCCAAGCAAGTCTGAAAAAATAATGACCTTCTCGGCGCGAAAATCGCGGTCACGTGACCTGTATCGTCTGCCTATTGGTCTGATAGGTCATGTGACATCAGCGACCAATCAGGACTCGACGCTGGGGAGGTCACGGGAAAAGGGACATGCCAGTGGCATTTCTGGCTAGATTTTTTTTGTGTCAGACTGTCCCAGACCTGCGTCTGGTGAAAAGGCTATAATTGTAGTGATGGGTAGTTATATTTGATATTAAACTGAGCCTTCCATGAAAAAGGTCAGTAAGAGACCTTGACCTTTGGAAACTTCCATTATGCTGATTGCAAATATCATTCCTTATGCCACAGGTTATTATGTAATCAGAAAAATTCAACGGTTTTGCCCTTTTTCCATACAGATGTCTAAGTGACCAAATTTGATCTTGATGTAAAACAAGCCAAGGTCAACCAAAGGTCATCATTTGAACAAACTTGGTAAAGCCCAAGTCCCCGATGCAGCATACCATGTTTCAAGGTCATCCACCATTTGGTTCCTGAGAAGAAGATTTTAAAAGGTTTTTACCATATATAGGCATGGTGGCCATCTTGGTCATGTGACCAAGACCCCATGAACAAACTTTCTTCCCTCCATCCCATGGAGAACCCATATGTAATTTGGTTTCAATTGGCCCAGCAGTTTCTGAGAAGTCATTTGAAAATGTTGACGCAGACGCAGACGTTTGTTGGTTTGATTTGAGGTTTAACATCCCCGTCAACACGTTAAAGGTCATTTTGGACACGTTGCTTTCAATTTTATGGGACTTTTACCCAACACTGAGATGAAATGACATCTCAAGCCCTACCGCCCGATGAAACCAATAGGGTTTATAAGCATGGCACCGCTTTGACTGGGCAGGCTTAGATCCTCTAAGTGGTTTACCAGTACTCATGTGCGGTTGGTTTCAGCTCTGCATGGAAGCATCATGCAGCCCATCTATTTCTTCAAGCCCTGATGGGCGGGGGCCTGGACGCGGACAACGGATCACTGCCTATACTATAAGCTCCCCTGGAGCCTTCGGCTCTGGTGAGCAAAAATCTATTTTTGGCTCCCGTGACTTCGATGTGCAATGGACCGGAACCATTTGAACAACTTTGAAAGGGGACCACCTTAGGATCATTCCTATGAAGTTTGGTCAAAATCCGATCAGTGGTTAAGGAAGAGATGTCGTTTGAAGAAATTGTCTATGCACGCACGGACGCACGAAAAGTGATCCCAATAGCTCACCTAGTCATTACATGACAGGTGAGCTAAAAAAGTACCCGGCGCAAATGTCAAAGAAGGTGGCCATTTCACCTTTATAACTCTATGGAAACCAACTGTTACCATGGAAAGCAAAGTTTTGATGGAATCAGCCCAAAAACAATATGCAGCCAATCCCCAAACAATGGTGCACATGAAATTTGAACAAGATTGACCCGCTGGTCTTAGACATATTCTTGTTTGAAAGTAGGACAACGATGACAAATGACCATGGATGAAGACGGACAACAGAGCCTTGCTATACTATAAGATCACCTTGTCAGCCTTCTGCTCAGGTGAGCTAACAAGTTATTGAGTGGAAACCATTTTTTTTTCTGCATTCAAAGGCAAGTAACTCTGAAGCGAAAATTCAACCTCACCTAAATTCGAACGCATCTGCGATTTTATGCATGTGCTAATCATCTGCAAGTTTGATGAAGACTGGGTCAAAATTAAACAAGTTACTGAGCAGAAAACATTATTTTTTGCTTTCAAGGGCAAGTAACTCTGAAGTGAAAAATTTGATCTGGCCAAATTCGATATGATCCGAGATTTTATGTATGTGCTGATCATCTGCAAGTTTGATAGACTGAATCAAAAATAACCAAGTTATTCAGTGGAAACCATAATTTTTTTGTGTTCAAGGGCAAGTATCTCTGAAATGAAACATCAGATCTGGCCCTGTTCAAACTCATCCAAGATTTTATGGATGTGCTGATTATCTGTAAGTTTGATGAAGACAGATCAAAAATAAACGAGCGGAAACCATCATTTTTTGTGTTCAAGGCAAGTAACTCTGAAGTGAAACATCCAATATGGCCCAAATTCGAACTCATCCGAGATTTTATGGATGTGCTGATTATCTGTAAGTCTGATGAAGACTGGATCAAAAATAAACAAGTTATTGAGCAGAAACAATAATTTTTTGCGTTCAAGGGCAAGTAACTCTGAAGTGAAAAATCCGATCTGGCCCAAATTTGAACTTGTCCGAGATTTTATGGATATGCTGATTATCTGTAAGTTTGAAGACTGTATCAAAAATAAACAAGTTATTGAGCGGAAACCATAATTTTTGGCGTTCAAGGGCAAGTAACTCTGAAGCGAAAAATCTGACCTGGCCCAAATTTGAACTTGTCCAAGATTTTATGGATGTGCTGATTATCTGTAAGTTTGATGAAGACGGATCAAAAATAAACATGTTATTGAGCGGAAACCATCATTTTTTGTGTTCAATGCAAGTAACTCTGAAGTGAAACATCCCATATGGCCCAAATTCGAACTAATCCGAGATTTTATGGATGTGCTGATTATCTGTAAGTCTGATGAAGACTGGGTCAAAAATAAACAAGTTATTGAGCAGAAACAATAATTTTTTGCGTTCAAGGGCAAGTAACTCTGAAGTGAAAAATCAGATCTGGCCCAAATTTGAACTTGTCCGAGATTTTATGGATATGCTGATTATCTGTAAGTTTGAAGACTGTATCAAAAATAAACAAGTTATTGAGAGTAAACCATAATTTTTGGCGTTCAAGGGCAAGTAACTCTGAAGCAAAAAATCTGACCTGGCCCAAATTCGAACTTGTCCAAGATTTTATGGATGTGCTGATTATCTGTAAGTTTGATGAAGACTGGATAAAAAATAAACAAGTTATTGAGCAGAAACCATAATTTTTTGCATTCAAGGGCAAGTAACTCTAAAGTGAAAAATCTGATCTGGTCCAAATTCAAACTCGTCCAAGATTTTATGGCTATGCTGATAATCTGTAAGTTTGATGAAGACTGGATCAACAATAAACAAGATATTGAGCGGAAACCATAATTTTTTGCATTCAAGGGCAAGTAACTCTGAAGTGAAAAATCCGATCTGGCCCAAATTTAAACTCGTTCAAGATTTTATGGATGTGCTGATTATCTGTAAGTTTGATGAAGACTGGATAAAAAATAAGTTATTGAGCGGAAACCATAATTTTTTGCGTTCAAGAGCAAGTAACTATGAAGTGAAAAATCCTATCTGGACCAAATTCGAACTCGTCCGAGATTTTATGGATATGCTGATTACCTGCTAGTTTCATGAAGATCCAATCAAAAACAAGATGTGTTTGTGAAACACTGATGCCCCCAGACAGCTCATGTTAAATATGAAAGCAGTATCACTAAGCAATTGAAAGGTATGGCCAATGTTCAAGTCTAAAAAAGTAGGTCAAGGTCACAAGGTCAAAAATTATGGGATCTTTGGAAAGGTCTTGTGACATAGAATGCACATGTGAAATATGAAAGCCATATCATTTACCAATCGAAAGTTATGGCCAATGTTAAAGTTTTTAAAAAGTAGGTCAAACGTCAAGGTCACGAGGTCAAAAATTATGGTACCACTGGAAAGGTCTTGTGAAAAAGAATGCACATGTGAAATATGAAAGCCCTATCACTTACTAATCGAAGTTATGGACTACGATAAAGTTTTTAAAAAGAAGGTCAAATGTCATGGTCACGAGGTAAAATTTTATGGTACCTCTTGAAAGGTCTCGTGACAAGGAATGCACATGTGAAATATGAAAGCCCAATCAGTTACCATTCAAAAGTTATGCCCAATGTTTAGGTTTTTGCGGACAGACAAACAGACGGATGGACAGACAGACCAAAAACTATATGCCCTCCCCCACCTCCCTGAATCTTTGATTCTGGGGGCATAATAAACAAGTTCTTGAGGGGAAATTATTTTCACCATCATAATTCAATGGAAGCTAACTGTTGCCATGGAAACCACCAGAGTTTTCATTGATTCTGCCCAAAAACATTATGCTGCCAATCCCCCTACCCAACAATGGTGCACATGAAATTTGATCAAGATTGACCCACTGGTCTTAGATATGTTCTTGTTTGAAAGTGTGGACGACGACAGACGACGGAGACTTCGGCTCAGCTAAGCTAAAAATCATAAAAATGTGGAGCGCTGTGGTGCAGTGGTAAAGTATCGGCCTCGGGATCGAGAGGTACCGGGTTCGAACCCCACGAGCGGCAAGTGTTGTTTCCTTGAGCAAGAAACTTTATCCACATTGCTTATAGTACTGGTTCTACCCAGGAAAAGAGGGCCACATGGAAGATTAGTACTAGTTTACTAAATGTGTTACCCTCTATAAATAAGGTTGATTATTATTAGGCGACGGCTACTGACAACCGGTTGTCAGCAGCCTGTGAGGCTACAGACAACCAGTTGTCACCAGCCTGTGAGGCTGCTGACAACCAGCTGTATAAAACCTGAATTTAATGGTTACTTTTCTTTTGTTCTTGGTTGATATATTTTAAATGAGGTTATCTTTCCTGTAAACCTTTCTTGGTGTGTTTCTTTATGGGTCAGTATTGCTAATTTCAACCCACAATATATATAGCAAAATGCATACTGATGTTCAACAAATATATATCTGCAGCAGCTAGTATCTGCTGGTATGTGATCTTAATTCAACCACATAGTTGTGGATGAAAAGAAAGTCCAGAAATTATCATTCAATATTTTTAATTTAGTTAAAACTTTATGGTGATGTCTGGGTGGGTGGGGTAATTCCCTATCATCCAAGACCTGGAAGAACTAACTGGGGATTTATGATCTTTTAATAATCGATTAATTTAATTAAACCTTGAATCATATAATTGTTAAGCTGTAGAAGAATATTGATAAGAACTTAGGTTTGCCAAATTATGCTAAAATTTAACACTTATTTCCATTTTTATTCAAATTTTGTTAGATATTTGAACTTTCCATCTTTGTGAAAACCCACAACATTTCCCTATCAAGTGCATTGAAGACTTAAATGATGGAAGATTTTCTGTAAAACTCTGTGATGTAAGGCTACCAGGTATGAGATATGTGCCCTTGATTTAAGTTGAATGCAGAAAATGCTATAAAAAGTCGCCAGGGCAACATCAAATCAATGTTGGTGCAAAGTCACGATGTTGCTCCGACATTGATGTAACATTGCATAAACATCATGATGTTGCACCAACGTTGATGTGACGTCACAATTTCGTCATGTGCCTGCTTGGAAGACACCCTTAGTTTTGTTGAAAGGGGGGGGGGGGGGGTTGTTTTACAGCCTTTTCAAGATTATTTCACCTATTTCGAGCTGATCGTTAATCAGATGGGCGAATCCCAGCATAGCTGGAGAAAAACAACCTGACCTTCCATTACAGAACTTGGCCCCTCACATGTGGATGGGACAAGGTGTGAACCACAGAGGTGAGAGACCTAATGATTAAGAGTCAGTGCCCTTATCCATTAGGCCACAGAGGCTCAATAATAGTTATATCCCCCAACAAAGGGTAGGGGGACATTTGCATCATTAGGACTGGGTAGATAGCAACTACGGTCTTTTGTTTGTTTATTTGATTTGAGGTTAAACGTCCCAGTCAACACTGTAAAGGTCATTTTGGAGATGTTGCTTCCAATTTCGTGGGACTTTTACCCGACATTGAGATGAATATGTTCTAAAAAGGGTTATCCTTTGGAAGCAAGGAATACACCACAAAACTGGAAAATATGGAAGCCTTAATTGAACTGAAGAAGGCAAATAAGGCAAACCTCTGACCCGTGGTTGTCACCAAATGTGCCTAATCATAATGGGTCAGACATGCTTCAAGGGGATTCCCTTGTCCGTACAACTGGATGTATCTTCATAAGGAATTATAATGTACATTGTTAAGCAAGTTTCCAAGATAATTCAGTCAATAGTGAATTGGAGGGGTGAGACATATCCAAGGGGATACCAGATTGATATCACTGAATGTGTCTTATCATAATTGTTTGTTTGTATTGGAGTTAAATGGTCCAGTCAACAATAATTAGGTCATTTTTGAGGCGGTCAGTTTACCTATCCACACTTTCCTGGGCAGGCTTATACGTAAGCAGTTAACCGGTAGAATGCACATTCTTTCGCCAGAAACTGACAACTGCCCTTCTTGAATCAGCGGAAGGGAGAAAATGACCATAGAAAAGATTTCATGATCAATCTCCACGAAAGAATGTTGCCGACCCCGGCAGGTATCGAACCCGTGTCCTCCTGGTCACCAGTCAGACGTGCATCCGACTGAGCTACCGAAGCCGGCCGTGTCTTATCATAAGGAACAGCATCAATGAACATAATGCGGTTGCTATCAGTGAATTTGTCTTTTCGAGTACCAGCTAGGGTGGTCAAATATTTGACTCAGCCTGTTAATCAGTATAATGAAAGTCTTAAGTCAAAATTCAGAACTATTTTTCCAGCCTACACTCAGACCACTGTCCACCAGTGCTTTCATTTGTTAGATATAACTTTGAAACAAACTGAAAGCTACATGTACAAGTAGTCTGATTGATGATGTTTTTTTTTCCCCATCCAAAACCTTATTTGACTCAAGAGGCCATTTAGAAATAATTGTCAAACAAACAAAAACCACAGTTACAGACTGAAAACCATGTCCTAAATCAGAACATCAAGTATTTTTTCCATCTGTTCTTCAATCAGGCAGCTAGTATTAGCCCCAATTTGTGAAAGGATAGCAAATATAGCTTAACAAGAGGACCATGATGAGCTAAGAGATTAACATGTAGGTCCCAGGGCGGTGCAATTTTTGGACCCAGGTCTATAACTTGAACAATCTAAGCAGAGGTCCACTGGCTTTCCCTATATAAGCCTATGAAAACCAGTGGGCCCCGGCGCTGGGGCGTTTTTGGCCCCAGGGCTATAATTTGAACAATCTTGGTAGAGGTTCCCTAGATGAAGCTTCATACCAAATATCAAAGACCTTGGCCTTCTGGTTTCAGACTAGAAGATTTTTATATGATTTCCCAAATATAAGCCTATATAAAACCAGTGGGCAGGGCCGTTTTTGGCCCTAGAGCTATAATTTGAAAAATCTTGGTAGAGGTCCACTAGATGAAGCTTCATACCAAATATCAAAGACCTGGGTTTTCTGGTTTCAGACAAGATTTTTAAAGGTTTTCCGAATATAAGCCTATGTAAAACCAGTGGGCCCCAGCGCGGGGGCATTTTTGGCCTAAGGGCTATAATTTGAACAATCTTGGTTTAGGTCCATCAGATGAAGCTTCATGTCAAATATCAAAGACCAGGGCCTTCTAGTTACAGGGAAGAAGATTTTTAAAGGTTTTCCCTATATAAGCTTAGTTAAAACCAGTGGGCCCCGGGCATGGTCGTTTTTGGCCCCAGGGCTATAATTTGAACAATCTTGGTAGAGGTCCACTAGATGAAGCTTCATACCAAATATCAATTACCTAGGCCATCTGGTTTCAGAGAAGAAGATTTTTATGTTTTCCCTATATAAGCCAATATAAAACCAGTGGGTGCCGGGGGGGGGGGGGGGGGGGGGGGGGGGGGGGGGGGGTTGCCCCAGGCTATAATTTGAACAATCTTGGTAGAGGTTCCCTAGATGAAGCTTCATACCAAATATCAAAGACCTCAGCCTTCTGGTTTCAGAAAAGAAGATTTTTAAAGGTTTTCCCTATATAAGCTTAGTTAAAACCAGTGGGCCCCGGGCATGGTCGTTTTTGGCCCCAGGGCTATAATTTGAACAATCTTGGTAGAGGTCCACTAGATGAAGCTTCATACCAAATATCAATGACCTAGGCCATCTGGTTTCAGAGAAGAAGATTTTTATGTTTTCCCTATATAAGCCAATATAAAACCAGTGGGTGCCGGGGGGGGGGGGGGGGGGGGGGGGGGGGGGGGGGGGGGGTTGCCCCAGGCTATAATTTGAACAATCTTGGTAGAGGTTCCCTAGATGAAGCTTCATACCAAATATCAAAGACCTCAGCCTTCTGGTTTCAGAAAAGAAGATTTTTAAAGGTTTTCCCTAAATAAGCCTATGTAAAACCAGTGGGCCCCGGGGCGGGGTCGTTTTTGGCCCCAGCGCTATAATTTGAACAATCTTGGTGGAGGTCCACTAGATGAAGCTTCATACCAAATATCAAAGACCTCGGCCTTCTGGTTTCAGAAAAGAAGATCTTTAAAGGTTTTCCCTATATAAGCCTATGAAAAACCAGTGGGCCCCCGACGACGGCGGACGGTGACCGATCACAATAGCTCCCCCGGAGCATTTGGCTCAGGTGAGCTAAAAATTCAATTTTTACATCATGTCAAATTAAACTTAATCATTGTAAACAAGTTTTATATCAGCCGGTTGTCAGCAGCCTCACAGGCTGGTGACAACCGGTTGTCAGCAGCCTCACAGACTGGTGACAACCGGTTGTCAGCAGCCAGTTCCTTATTATTATTATTATTATAAAAGAACTTCATGTTTCCTTAAAATCGTGGATATTTCGATGTTTGCAACAATGCAACTTAGATGATGCATCCTTAGACAGTTTCAAAACCAGATGCCACTGAACTGACATGTCAACATTTATCATACTCAAATGATCTTGTTTTTAAGGTAACTGAGCACTAGAGGTACATTGGGGCTACCCAGATTTATCATACTCTAAGCATTGTTTAATTTTTATAGAAGCACAGATTGGTACCATAACTTACCTTGTGACTGTAGGACTTTATGGCTGACATTTTTCTCAGTTGTTGAGCTGCCTTCTCCTTTGTCTCCTTTGCTATTACTGAGACTTGGATAAACTTCATCTGGTCTTAAAGCAGAGCTCGATCCAGCACTAAACTGTCGCAGTGTTGATCCTGAAGTCTGCTGCTCAGATTCTGATTGGGAGCTTGTGTTTGTTGCCATATTGTAGTTTTTAAGAACCTGGAAAACTGTTGCCTTTGCAGATTCCTGAACAGGAATATTATCCAGAAATATGCCTGGGCCTTTTGGTATTTTTCTACAAAGCATGTTTGTGCTTTCCTTTGCAGAGTTACTATTTGAATTAGATTCCAGACTTTTTACTTCAGGTACTGAGGTTAAGCCTGGACCACCATACTCTTGCAGCATACAAGTTTTAAGATCTTTGACTTTATTTTCTGTCTTTTTCTCAGTAATAACCTGTTCTGTTGACTTTAAAGAGGATGTGAATCCTGGGCCTGAGTATTCTATGTATTTGCTCACTTTTTCCTTATCTCTCTTTTCTCTTACAGATTTAGGGTTTGGCAAATGATCTTCATTTATAATGATGTTCTCTTTCAACATGAAAGTATCTATCACAATGTTTTTTCCTACAGGCTTTCCAACTTCAGTAATAATATTTGGATCTCTAACACTCAGCCCTTTACATTTGCTAACACTTATCAATGGAGTTGTGTTAAGGACTGACAGTTCATTCTCTTTGATGCTTTCTTGAAAACAGATACCAGAATCTTTAAAATCTACATTTGTTTCTGACACTAGACCATCCTTTAGTCTTTCTGCTCCATCTGGATCTTCTACTTCACTTCTCAAACCATGCAGGGCAGTTTTTGTCTCAAAATTTAAACTAGTTTTAGCTTCACTAATCTTTTCACAACACTGTTTTATTGATGATTCAGCCTCACAAAGGGTATTATTGGTTGTTAGATTACACACATCAACAGCATCCACTATCACTGATTTTTCTAATTCTGTACTTTCAGTTTCAATGTTTACTTTTGTTTCATCAAACTCATGGCTAGGACAAGGTTCAAATTCATCTATTTCATTGTTTACATTTGTTTCAGTTTCATTGTTTATATTTGTTTCAGAAGCAGCAGCAACAAAATCTCCTACACCAGGTTCTCTTACACCATTGTCCAATTTCTTTAAACTATGTCCTGGGAGAGGTGTTGAGCAACAAAGTGGGTCAGATGCATGTCTAACAGATCCGTCATTGGAAGACTTTGAAACAGGTGTGTCTGCTAATGTGGAACATAAAAGTGGTGGCCCAAGCTTCAGTTTCTTACAAGGACTAACCAAACTGTTCAATTCTGCTTCATCTGCTGCAGAGAATGTATGTTTTTCTGATGTTCTGAAAACTGCATCTGGGGGATTGAAAGCTTCATCCATTGTGTCTGGAAAAGATCAAATGATTTTACCAATACCTGTTATACAGAGAACACAACCTATTTAAAACACTGTTCATTAATGTACTACATGTATTTTGGACTTAATCTGACTTAACCCATTTTATGTGGGACACAAAAATATGGGACAAAGGCAAACAGTTCAGGCCCAGATCAGGCCTTCACTGTTTCCACATTTAGCCATTTTTTTGCATAAATTTTCAAGAAATGAATCAAACTGGTAAACACCCTAAACATTTGAAATGGTATCCTGTTATATAAGTATTTGACTTCAGTGTAAGTAGCAACTAAATCTATCAAAGGGCTCAGAAGAGATAATCTCTTGGAAACTTTGAAGCAAAACTTTAACCAAAATGTTAACAGATGGGCAGACGGATGGACGGATGGATGGACGGACAGACGAATGGCAGAACGAAAACATTATACCCCCATAGCATACAAATATAACCATAGCATACTTCATATGCCTGGGGAATAATATCCAGATTGGATTCAGTAAAAAATTGGTCAAAGCAAGACCCAAATTATACGTGAAAGAAAACTCCTGAGCCCAGTTGTTCCAAGCAAACTCATAAATGGTCAAAATGTTAACTGTTCTAGCATGTACATACCTAATTACTCCAGTTTTTTTGCTGAATAAGTGAAAAGCTTTTGCAAATGCAGAAGCTACACACTTTTTTTTCTGCAAAAATATTAGCATATGTGTAGCCACATCAACCAATCAAAGTTTTAATGACATGTTAACTAACAACATTGTCAGTTTTGAACATCTGGGCCCATGATTATATGGGACATGTCAAGCAAAAATGTCTTTCAGCATGAACATAACACAGAAAAATTGGCGAATATGACAATAAGGTCCTGCAAGGTTCAGTAAGGGGTTTTCGATATTGACTTCAGGTAAACCCATATATGTCTCTAAGGTTCTAATGCAAACAGTCTATAGACAGATGCTCGAATTCACAGCACTGAGAGTCCAACTATTAAGATTGTGATGTACACCACATCTCTCTTTTCATTTTAACTCACTATAATGTTTTTGGGTTTACTGTTTATCGATCAACCTAAGGCTACTAACTATAAAATCCTCTTCAGTGCTAAAGTCAAAGTGACTATCACTGATTTGTTAAGTTATTTATAAAAAAAAATAGCCATGCTATTACATGTACAAATGTGTGGTCTCAGTGTTGAATCGTGTTGAAGTTTGGCAAAGAGTACAAAACTAGATCAAATGCCACAGAATGCTGCGTCTGATCAGGGTCTACACAGTTTGCTTACATGCTTACAATACAAGATGGTCAGATGCGATAGAATGCTGCATCTGATCAGGGTCTACACAGTTTGCTTTCATGCTTACAATACAAGAATTTATGGGTCAGATGCAATATAACGGTAATGCTGCATCTGATCAGGGTCTACACAGAAAGTTTACATGCTTACAGTACAGGAATTTATGAGTCAGATGCGGCAAGATGTGGCACCTGATCAGGATCTACAGAATTTGCTTACATGCTTACAGTACAAGAATTTATGGGTCAGATGCGATAAAATGTTGAGTCTGATCCGGGTTTACAAATTCTACTTACTGAACATTAATGTGAGGGCTAAATGAAATGTAAACAATGAGTCACAATGAGCAAGACCACGGTGTAACTAATCCAAGTCGTCAGCCACAAACCTCCAGCTGAAATGTAAACAATGTCACCATTCAGCTACCAGTGTTGCCAGTGCTTTGATTTTATTGATCAGCCATGAAAACTTTAATATTGTGAACTTTTGAGTTTCCAGGATCTTCAAGTAATTTTAGATTATTTATTCAGTTGTATAAAATCATGAAGTATAGTTAATGTCAATTATATTCAATGGAGAAGAATACAAGAAACACGTACAGGTGGCGTCCACTGGAGCAATATCTCTTATATTACAAATAATTATCATCATACACTCATTCATTTGGAGAATCAGTAGCTAAATTTTCCTTATAGGGGTAAATTAAACCAAGTTTCTTGACAAAATTAATAGATAAACTTTCAAGATACTGGAAGGTTACTAAGGTTTAAGTAATTCTATTATGAATGTCTTGAAAGCTGTTACATTATGATCTTTCAAAAGAAACCCTACTAGATACCTAACTATCTTGTATGATTTGTTTGTTTTTTTTTGTTTGAATCAAGTTCACGTCCTCATCCAAACTACTGTGTATTTAGGTCATTTCGAGACATTTACCCAACTGTAACAGATGAAATGACATCTCAAGCCCTGATGTATAATGAAACCAATAGGGATTATATGCATGGCTAGTCCAACTCGCACCACTTTGCTTGGTCAGGCTTAGACTTTCTAAGTGATTAACAATGAGCAGTCTGATCAGGGTATACTCTGATTACCATTCTACCTGCACTTTTTTGGCTCCTTGCAGGACTGTGTAACAAATTTGTTACTTTTTCAGGAGAATTACAGAAAGTCCGCAAGGTGTCCGAATTTTTAGGGTTTTTGTGGTAGTCTTGAAAAACTGTCCTAAATAGGGACAATAGGGCCATCCTTAAAAAATTCTTGGTTTGCTGTGCTCCTACCTACCCACACATATTGCCCCTACCCAAAAAATTTTATTACCATTCTGAGGAAAAGATTTTTTTTTCTTTGAAATCCTGATTAAACTCAAATTTAACACGCTAAGCCAAATTTCAAGAAGATGACATTCTTGTTTTTTTTTTTTTCTGTTTTATTTTTTTTCAGAGAAAATCAGGCTTGACATTTCATTTGAATGGTCTGCTAGTTTCAGAGAAAATCATTTGAATGGTCTGCCTAGCAGACCATTCAAATGAAATGTCAAGCCTGATTTTCTCTGAAAAATCAGAAAATAAGTATTTGAAATGATGTTTCCAGTTGTTGTATGGTGCTTTAAGGGTCAAAATATCTTTTCAGTTCTAAAAAAGAAGACCTACCTTCCTACCCACCTCACATATGATGGGTAGGAGCACAGCAAGCAAAAATTTTTTTAAGGATGGCCTAGACCATTTTGTTTAACCCTTAAATTTCTGTACTTTAGGCATACTGTGCAGAACCAGATCAGATGCCACGTTTCGTTTGAACTCTTAAATTCCTGTATTGTGGACCCTGATCAGACCCCATGTTCTGCAGTGTCTGATCTGGGTGTACACTGTTTGCCAAGCCCAACACATGATTCCCAGATCAGATTCTATAGATAACCCTCTTTTGCAACACTCTTACCTCCCACTGAAGGGGCTTGAAGAAATATATGGGCTGCATGATGCTTTCACGCAGAGCTGAATCCGGCACGCACACTAGTACTGGTAAACCGCTCAGAGGATCTAAGCCTGTCCAGGAACCGCGGTGCGAGCAGACTGTCCATGCCAATAAACCCTATTGGTTTCATTGGGCGACAGGGCTTGAGATGTCATTTCATCTCAATGTCGGGTAAAAGTCGCACAAAATTGGAAACAACGTCTCAAAAATTAAACCTCAAATCTAACAAAACCTCCCACTGATAAGACGGCCCCCGCCCATAGGGGCTTGAAGAAATATATGGGCTGCATGATGCTTCCACCCAGAGCTGAATCCCGCCCGCACATTAGTACTGGTAAACCGCTTAGAGGATCTAAGCCTGACCAGGAGCCGCGATGCGAGTCAGACCGTCCATGGTAATAAACCCTATTGGTTTCATTGGGCGACAGGGCTTGAGATGTCATTTCATCTCAATGTCGGGTAAAAGTCCCACAAAATTGGAAGCAACGTCTCCAAAATGACCTTTGCAGTGTTGATGGGGACGTTAAACCTCAAATCAACCAACCAACCCACTGATAAGAATAGTGAAGCTTATTTCTGTAAATAACTGATACCTGGATTTCCTACCTATCAGTAATAGTCACATGGGGCCAGTTGTTCAAAGCATCGTTAGCTTAACGAGCTCGTTAGTGGTCATATTGTTAACTGTTCTAGCAAGTTTGAAATTCAAAATTTTGGTATTTTTGCTGAAAAAATGTTAGCAGCTTTTGCAAATGCAAAAGCTGCTCACATTTTTTTCAGCAAAAATATTAGCCTATTTGCCATAATAAATGATCAAAGTTTTAACGATACGTTAACTAATGACTTTGTTAGTTTTGAACAACTGGCCCCATGGACTTTAGAACTGAAAAGCTTTTGTGCAGTGCTTATTAACTTGGGGTCAGTTGCCAAATCATCAAAACAAAACAGGTTTTCTCTTGACCTAGCTCATATGTTACTGGTACTAAAGCCATCACAAGCATGGTTCAAAGTAACAATAGTAAGAATAACTACCAGACTGGTCAAACATCCGTAGCAAAAAGCTGCTACCTTGTAGTGCTACAAACATTAGTTAGTACCAGTACACATACACACACAAAAAAAAACAACACATTACATGTACCTTATGATTGCCAATGATTTGATTGCCTGAACTGAACAATTAGGTCATCTTTATGCATGTCTATTCCAGTGGCATTATCCAGTTTCCAGTGATAAAACCTGATGTTTGGCCCTTTAGACCAATAATGAATGATACCCATGAAGGTCCAGCCTGGGCTGTCAACTAACACAACACCTATCTATTTACTGCATGCATTTGGAAACCTTAAAATGATTATTTGTTTCATTGTCCAATACTTATGAAATTATCTCTCTTAAAGTGGTTTTGTATTATCATATACCACAACCTACTACTATTTTATGTTTGGGTTCTTTTTAAGCAGAAGCAAACATGTTATATTCAAAGGATACACAGGGAAATGATCATTTATGGTCATTTTTCTATATAATCTATACTGACCGGAAATAAAAACTATACACTTTTAAATTGTCTCACCTGACAAAACAAGTGGATAATTCGGTTAAAAATTACCGATTAAGGATTTGACTAACTATCAACATGAATCCTGTAACAATTTAAAGACAATCTGGTGTTCAAAATAATAGTTTTGGGGGAAAATGTTAAAAAGTGCATTTTTCACAAAATCTGTTTGTAATCAAATTTTGACTTCAACCTTTTTGCGTATAGGTAACAAGTGAAAAGCAAGGAATAAAAAAATAACATAACATCTAAAAATTATCGAGAAACAAACATTCTATTGAAATCTCAAAAACTGCTTTTTTCAGCGAAATTTTCAAAATAATTTTTCAAGCGGAAAATCGACCAAAAAGTGCATTCAGTTGTTTTAACATCTTCAGCTGTGTCTTAAATATTGATAACAAGAGGGCAATGATGGCCCTGAACCGCTCACCTGAATCCAAGATGTTTCAAAGCTTATGGAAATGAAGGATTCACTCAGGGGTGACAACCTACGTCATAGCATAGATGTCGTACCCATTTCAGAACCAGCCATATTGGTGTAAATAGGGTAAACAAAATGCTTCAAACTAGATATGTACATAACGAGTCTTCAGAAAACATACTTCAGCTGGTCACGAACAATATTTGCATCCCCCATCAGTGAGCTAATTCCACCTGGAGACATTGAAAAGGCTTCGATAGCTTCGCCACAAGATTTGATTCAGCGCTGTTAACAATGATAGTTCCGACATTATTGCCAAATCAGCTTGTGTTGAATTATTTAAAGAGCCACATTTCTGAGACACATTTCGTGACAAATGCCTTTTGTGTAGTTAACACCGGCAAACCTATGAATGGTTATGACGTCACTGCTCAGACGTAGGTTGTTCCCCCTGTCACTGCTTTAAGGAGATGTGGAACAAAGACTTTTATCTTTGGAGGCTATTTTTCATTGTAGTGGAATTTGAAGGTTTTTCTATTTTTAGCTCTGGTGGCCATTTTGTTTAACGGAGCAGAACGATGTGGGCAATTTTGAAAGAGGGTCACTCAAGGAACATTCCTGTGAAATTCTTTTCTAATCGGGCCATTTGCCTAGGAGGAGACGCATTTAAAGGTTTTTCTATTTTTAGCTCTGGCGGCCATTTTATTTATCGGAGCGTAACTATTCAGGCCATTTTGAAAGAGGGTCACTCAAGGAACATTCCTGTGAAATTATTTTCATATTTGGCCATTTGCCTAGGAGGAGATGTCATTGAAAGGTTTTTCTATTTTTAGCTCTGGTGGCCATTTTGTTTAATGGAGCGGAATGATTTAGGCAATTTTGAAAGAGGGTCATCCAAGGAACATTCCTGTGAAATTATATCAAAATCCATTCACTGGTTTAGGAGATGTCGTTTGAAGAAAAAGTTTACGCACGCACGGACGGACACACGCTTGGAACGCACGCACGGACGAGGGACAAAAAGTGATCCCAAAAGCTCACCTCATCACTCCGTGACAGGTGAGCTAAAAACAAAAAAGCAATCAAAAATGTCATACTTTTCGCTCACTTCCGGTGGTTTGGTCCAATATTTAAACGTCGATAACATTTCAACCATTGTGAAAATTTTCATTTTGTAAACAATATTCCCAATGTTAGATGATGCGAAATAACTGGTAAAAATGGGAAACACATTCGTGACACAAAATGTTTGACTCAATGGAAACTTGAACAGCAAAATTTGAACCCTTGCTTTGAACCTGTGGCTCTACCCATTAAATTGTTACTAACATTAAACATTTTATTCGATAAATCAGACATGCCAATGATGATAATTTATATAATTGGAATTCAAGTTTCATTAAAATGTTTCGCCAGTGACAACTTAAAAATTAGTGTATAGTTTCTTTTAGGGCCCCCCGCCCATCGGGGCTTGAAGAAATATATGGGCTGCATGATGCTTCCACACAGAGCTAAATCCGACCCGCACACGAGTACTGGTAAACCGCTTAGAGGATCTAAGCCTGCCCGGGCAAAGTGGTGCGAGTCAGACCGTCCATGCTTATAAACCCTATTGGTTTCATTGGGCGACAGGGCTTGAGATGTCATTTCATCTCAATGATCAGGTAAAAGTCCCACAAAAGTGGAAGCAATGTCTCCAAAATGACCTTTACAGTGTTGATGGGGATGTTAAACCTGAAATCAAACAAACAAAATAGTTTCTATTTCCAGTGAGTATATACACTTGGGATGCATCTATCCAAAACTGTGTTTTCAGAGCCTCAAGTGTATTATCAACTTACTGATCAATTATTTCTAAAACTATTATGAACCTAAAAAGGTTATCACCCATGCAATCATCATATAGGATGAGACTTATGATCTTTCAAGCAAGTACTAGAAGTCAATAAAACTCAACAAAAGCTTGAAAAAAAGTATCAAGTTTGAGAACTGAAACATGAAATCTTGAAAATCATAAATTTGGACAAGACTGACAAAACCCTTTCACCCCATTAGGCCAAAACTGATACCTATGCCTTAAACTGCCAATTATTACTTTTTCAGCCATCATTTTTGAATAGTTTTATTTTTTAAGGAAAATAAGGCTGAACCCTTATCTTGCTGTTCACGACAACCCAACTCATATGTGTTCTGAAGAAGCCATCTGATCAGGATCTACACTGTTTGGCATTCAGTTTATGAATTTGTAGCAATAAATTACATCAAGTAATCTGATAGGTTCAAAGCCAGAGATGGGTGTGGCTAAAATGAATATTCAGCAAGAGAAGGGTTAAACATTACATCTGCCATACAGACAATTATCATCTACCATGCAGATGAAATGTCAAAACTTATTTAGCTCATTCTGGAGATGTTGCTTCCAAATTTGTGTGACTTTTACCAGACACTGAGATGAAATGACATCACACACCCTGCTGCCCAATGAAACCAATAGGGCTTATATGCACTGGAAGGTTCGTACCACTTTGCCTGATCAGTTTCAGCTCTGCTAGGAAGCATCATGCAGCCCAATCCAAGCCCCAATGGGCAGGGGCCAGAACAATATTAACCCATTTGGTACCAGAAAACCCAAAACGGGTATCCTGGCAAACAGTGCAGGCCCAGATCAGACACCACAGAACGCGTCGTCTGATCAGGGCTCCACTGTTTGCTAAAAGTTTAGTCCTTTTCTAAATAAATTTTGATGAAAACACAACCTGACACACCTAAATTTTGAAATGAACTCCTGCTATATATAAGGAAGATTCCATTTGGTACAAAAAGTACATATGTGGCTCCAGTCTAACCAAGGGCCTCTACAATGTTCAGGCATAATTTTCCTATCCCCTGCAGTAAATTCTGTAAACAATATCAAAATTCCCAAACCCACCTTGAACGCCATCCTGGCTGCTTCTTGCAGAATAAAAACACAACTTATCATTAATGTCTTTATTTCACTTCATTCAATTCCTGATATTGTTTCCTAAATTTCTAGAAGTTCTGAAAACATTCATCTTCACCACCATTTATCACAAAAAGATCTTTTTTTCCCACATTTTTAAAAAGCCATAAAAGGTATCTTCAACCAAACAGAAGAGATACTGTTTTATAAAGATGTATTCCAAGTGAGATAAAAAGACAGTGATAACAATACCGAGGACAGTAATAAAGTAGGCTGTATTGTGAGACAAGATGTTTCAGAACATGAACAGCCAGTGATGGCTCTGATCAGACTGCACATTTGATCAGAGCCTTCACTGCCTGCAAGAGACATGATTGGGCTAAGACTAAAATTATGCAAACTTTTATGTCCCATGTCATACTGAAAGGAAGTAAAGGCTGGTGCATGTCTTTGCTGGCCAGGGGACACTGCCGACCCCTTTTCTTGTGGCGTAGTAAAACCTAATAGTACAATTGACCAAAGAAAATTTCATGGGTGGACTATTCTTTGCTTAGGCCATCATTATACAACAATAGACTAATGCTTTATTGATTAGCTGGTTATCTCCCCTTACACCGGCTGGTGACAAATTTGACGGCCAGTCTCACCCAGCGACAGCAATTTTAAGAATGTGCTTCTCATCATGCTAATTTGTAACATTGAACTAAATTCTTTTTGGTGTGAATCTGTTGGACTTTGTTGTTTAAATGTGATACAAAATCATAGAGGCCAATTCAGAACAGTGTATCTTAACAGTCCATAAGTTCACACCTTTGTTTTAATGAACAGCTTTATTCACACCTGAATAAGAGCAATAAGCTCACAGGTAATTCCAAGTATATAAGTTACCAGTGATTTTATCCCCTCTTTTGGGAAACCATCTGTACTTGTAGAGCTTCAGAATTCCCATGAATTTGCTTTCTTTTACTGGGAAAATACAGACCATTTTAGAATAAATGAAAATGCAGCCATATTAATTAACTAAATTAAATCACAGGCATAGGGTACATAAGATAGTTTGGGACACTTACAGTCGAACCTCAATGGCTCGAACACCTTTGGGACCACGAAAATCTGTTCGAGACAGGGGTAGTTCGAGCCACTGAGGTTACTGTCAGGAGGCATAACAAGATAGTTTTAGACATCTTTTCGGTGTTCTATAATGAAAATGTATGCTGTGTGTACTCATTAGAATCGCCTCATCAAGGTGATTCTAATGAGTACACACAGCATACATTTGCAAGATAAAAGACTAAAATCTCCTTAATTATCCCCACTATTTCTTATGTAGAGGATTTCGCTAGGGACTCAAGAATGGGTTCAACACATCCATGGTAAACGAGCCATCGGTGTTCGAGCCATCGAAGTTCTACTGTATTTCTATTTCTCCAGTAAAACGTCACTATGGGTGATTCTAACAGGTACCCACAACATTTGTTTCTTGTTTGTTTGATTGAGGTTTAACATCCCCGTCAACACTTAAGGGGAATGGGAACACCTGGCAGATTTGTCCGCCATTTTTCAAAGGGAGACAACTTTTGGGACTTCCTGTTTGCTTTTCTGTAAGCCCTGTCCCGCTGAAAAAGGGGTCTACTCTTAAAGGAAAGAATTTGCTCCTTAGGAGCAAATTCTTTCCTTTAAGAGTTGACCCCTATTGACATGGGAGACAAAAATACTTTTGCAGGAGTTGCCTCCCCTGAAGGTGTTCCCATTCCCATTAAAAGGTCATTTTGGAGACGTTGCTTCCAATTTTGTGGGACTTTTACCCGACGTTGAGATCAAATGACATCTCAAGCCCTGTCACCCAATGAAACCAATAGGGTTTATAAGCATGGACGTTCGACTCGCACCACTTAACCTGGGCAGGCTTAGATCCTCTATGCAGTTTACCCGAATTTAGTACTCTGTGCGGGTTAGATTTAGCTCTGCGTGGAAGCATCATGCAGCCCATATATTTCTTCGAGCCCCGATGGGCGGGGGCCAAACATTTGTTTCTAAACATACAGAAAATTATCCTTTAATTATCCTTAATGTCACTCCTCTCTATCTGAAGTCCATTTAAATTGACATTATAACAATAAATGTCAGTATAAAGAGAGTTTACTGTAGTAGAAGCTTGCATGCCAGTATATTTCAGCACTTGTTGCTATGTTGTTTTGGCTAATTTTAACATAAATCTAATTATTTGGTAAGATGTTTCATGTTCATTACAATCCAGATTAATGTACATTAAAATCCATTTAGAACTTCTGGACTGGTTATAGTTAATCTATGGATATTTGATAAATTAGGGATCAAAGAACGGATTTCCTCCAAGGATATATAAAGCAGTTTCTGACAAACTGGACCCAAGATGTGTTCCAATTTAAAAGGTATTACCTTAATTAGCAGAAGATTTACGGTAATTGACAGAAACAGAAAAATACCATGTTCACATTATTCATTTGGTGAACAGATTCATTATCAGGGGTTCAGGGGAGACAATTCCAGCATAACATTCCCTGAATAAAGGATTTACTTACCGTAAAAACTCTAAAATGTCAGACACCTTCGGAACTTGCTGTAATTCTCCTCAAATTTAAACAATTTTGTTTCACAATCCAGCAAGGAGTTCGAAAGGTGCAGATGAAATGACAAACAGTGTAGACCCTGATCAGACTGCTCCTTGTGCAGACTGAGAGCACTCTGATCAGGGTCTACAGTGCTTGGTTAGACCTATCTGTCCAAATACTCAGCATTATTATGGTAGGTGTTTCCCTAAAACAAGAAATGCTTTCAGAAAACTACAGTAATAATCCTAAGTATTGCAAGCAAAATCGGGCGACTCTTGTAGCAGTCTGATCAGGGTCTACAGTGCTTGCTTAGGCCTATCTTTTCAAATACTTAGGATTATTATGGTAGTTATTTCCCTGGAACCAGAAATGTTTCAGAAAACTACAGTAATTATCCTAAGTATTGGGACAGATAGGTCAAAGCAAAATCAGACTGCTCCGATCAGGGTCAACACCATTTGCCATTCTGTCTACACCTTTTGGTTCATGTACCACAGTAAACCTTGAGCCTTTCATTCTTTATTTATTTAACTTTTATTCTTATTTTTTTTTTTTTTTTGTATTACTGAAACTAAATTTATTTGGTGTTTTATAACTGGATACCATGCAGATCTCTATAATTAGGTGGGTAAAAGCTCTAGTACCAGGAGATATAGTCATAATCTTACTGGCTCTACCAATATTTTCTAAAGGCCATTGTACTGGACGCACGGGCATACAGATATACCTACCGACAGCGGTGATACTATATGCCACCCTCACCCACATTTAAAATGGCGGGGGCATAACAACACTCCCCCTCTACTCATACTTGCTGCAAGGACTGCAGCCTTGCCAAACTATAAGCCAATATCAGTTGGACGCCACAGTGACGCAAAGATAGACCTCACCTTTGCCTCACCAGAAAGTGTGATGAACATTGAGAAAAGTGTGATGAAATTTTTTTCAATTAATAGCTAATTGTAAAACCAGTATCAAGTTAGGTAACTCCAGTTCTAGGCCCTTGTCCCTGAATCACGATATATCAACCCAAAGCCAATGTGTGTACGAATAAAAACTTTGTAACTGTTTTAGAGGTTGTGGAAAGTTTGATGAAATTTCATCTGATGAGGGCAGATGGAATGAGGGATGGATGGAAGGATGGGCAAGGCAAATCTATGGAACAGTATTTAGGTAAAAACTCAATTATGCAACATTGAGATTGCAATATGCAATTTTGATATTCTGTTATGCTATATTTATGGAACAGGATTTAGGTAAAAACTCAATTATGCAACATTGAGATTGCAATATGCAATTTTGATATTCTGTTATGCTATATTCAGTTACAATTGTGCAAAATATTCCGCTTCTGCTTCTTCTAGTTCTCATTATTCTCGTTAAGTGGCGCTGTGATCGTTTTTCCGTAAACGTCCGCCTGTATTCGGAAGATACCAAAAAGAATCTGCAAGCGTATTGGTGACACGGAGGAGTGAAAGAACGAGAGAACTATATTTTTGGCATAAAACGGACGATTTGGGGACATTACACCCTTGCCGATGAAATCATTTACACATAATTTTTATTTTATATGTCACACCAGGAATCAGCTTTGCTGTGTTTGTTTTGTATCCATGTTTTATCTAAATATATCGCAAATGTGTTCAGGCCATTGCACCTCTAAAATATAAATTTGTTGTAAATACTTATAATAATTTTGTATGGCACAGAAAGGCTCCTGTCCAATGTCGTGTAGACCTTGGTGAGACTGCTCCTTTATGATCACCTGAAGCAAACATAGTTACAACTCTCTTTTGTGAAAATGCTTTCAGATGAGAAACGACTTACGTTCCCTCTAACATTTATTTCTGATTTAGGGCATATCAAACGGAATTCTAAAACTAGGCATTTTGGTTCTGTTGTTTGATTTGATGTTTAACGTCACCTTCAACACAGTATAGATCATTTTGGAGACGTTGCTTCCACTTTTGTGGGACTTTTACCCGACATTGAGATGAAATGACATCTCCAAGCCCTGTCGCCCAATGAGCCCAATAGGGTTTGTAAGCACCGCTTTGGCTCGGTAGACTTAGATCCTCTAAGCAGTTTACCAGTACTGGTGTGCGGGTCGGTTTCAGTTCATGCAGCCCATCTATTTCTTCAAGCCCCGATGGCCGGGGGTCTGATTCCCAGCTTGTTTTGTCACATGTTTATATAGATGTTCGTAACTGTTTGTGTTAAATGCATTCATTAATTTATAAGAAAATAGAAAACTATCTGACTTTTTATACTAGATTTTTGGCTTCAAGTGACAAAACGCAAAGGTTTCCACTTTTTAGCTCACCGTCACGTAGTGACGAGGTGAGCTTTTGTGATCACTTTTGTCCGTCATCCGTCGTCAGTCCGTGCGTGTGTCCGTGCGTCCGTAAACAATTTCTTCAAACGACATCTCCTCCTAAACCACTGATCGGATTTTGACCAAACTTCACAGGAATGGTGGTCCCTTTTCAAAGTTGTTCAAATGGTTCCGGTCCGTTGCACATCTAGGTCATAGGAGCCAAAAATAGATTTTTTTTTTTCACCAAAAACTTAAAAAATCTTCTCTGAAACCACAAGGCCCAGGTCTTTGATATTTGGTATGAAGCTTCATCTAGTGGACCCCTACCAAGATTGTTCAAATTATAGTGCTGGGACCAAAAATGCCCACGCTCCGGGGCCCTTTGGTTTTACATGGGCTTATATAGGGAAAATCTTTAAAAATCTTCTTCTCTGAAACCGTAAGGCCCAGGTCTTTGATATTTGGTATGAAGCTTCATCTAGTGGACCCCTACCAAGATTGTCCAAATTATAGTGCTGGGGCCAAAAATGCCCCCGCTCTGGGGCCCTTTGGTTTAACATGGGCTGTAAAAATCTTCTTCTCTGAAACCGCAAAGCCCAGTTCTTTGATATTTGGTATGAAGCTTCATCTAGGGGACCCTTACCAAGATTGTTCAAATTATAGTGCCGGGGCCAAAAATGCCCCCGCCCCGGGGCCCTTTGGTTTTCCATGGGCTTAAATAGGAAAAATCTTTAAAAATCTTCTTCTCTGAAACCGCAAGGCCTAGGTCTTTGATATTTGGTATGAAGCTTCACCTAGTGGACCCCTACCAAGTTTGTTCATATTATAGCCCTGGGGCCAAAAATGCCCTTTGGTTTTACATGGGCTTATATATGGAAAATCTTGAAAAATCTTCTTCTCTGAAACCGCAAGGCCCAGGTCTTTGATATTTGGTATGAGGCTTCATCTTGTGGACCCCTACGAAGATTGTTCAAATTATAGTGCACGGGCCAAAAATGCCCCCGCCCCGGGACCCTTTGATTTTTCATAGGCTTATATAGGGAAAATCTTTAAAAAATTTCTTCTCTGAAACCGTAAGGGCCATGTTTTTGATATTTGGTATGAAGCTTCATCTAGTGGACCCCTACCAAGATTGTTCAAATTATATTGCTGGGGCCAAAAATGCCCCGCCCCGGGGCCTTTTGGTTTTACATGGGCATATATAGGGAAAATCTTTAAAAATCTTCTTCTCTGAAACCGCAAGGCCCAGGTCTTTGATATTTGGTATGAAGCTATACCTAGTGGACCCCTACCAAGATTGTTCAAATTATAGTTCTGGGGCCAAAAATGCACACGCCCGAGACCCTTTGTTTTTACATAGGCTTATATAGGGAAATCTTAAAAAATCTTCTTCTCTGAAACAACATGTCCCAGGTCTTTGATATTTGGTATGAAGCTTCACCTAGTGGACCCCTATCAAGATTGTTCAAATTATAGCCCACGGGCCAAAAATGCTCCCGCTCCAGGGCCATTTGGTTTTACATAGACTTATATGGGGAAAATCTTGAAAAATTTTGTCTCTGAATTCACAAGGCCTAGGTCTTTGATATTTGGTATGGAGCTTCATCTAGTGGACCTCTACCAAGATTGTTCAAATTATAGCCCCTGCCCTGGGGCCCTTTGGTTTTACATAGACTTATATATAGAGATAATCTTTGGAAATCTTCTTCTCTGAAACAGCAAGACCTAGGTCTTTGATATTTGGTGTGAAGCTTCATCTAGTGGACCTCTATCAAGATTCTTTAAATTATAGCTCTGAGGCCAAAAATGTCCCCGCCCCGGGGCCATTTGGTTTTACATAGGCTATGTAGGGAATATCTTTAAAAAATGGTCTCTGAAACCCCAAGGCCCAGGTCTTTGATATTTGGTGTGTAGCTTCATCTAGTGGACCTTTGCCAAGATTGTTCAAATTATAGGCTTTGTTGATATTTGGTATGAAGCTTAACCTTTTTAGACCTCCCTCAACATTATGCACATTGTAGCCCTGGGGTCAATAATGGCCCTCCCAGAGGCCCACTTGTAACTCTATCATATGGGTCAGGTGAGCGATCCAGGGCCATCATGGCCCTCTTGTTTGAGAAAAACACAACACGCAGCAAATTCTTTCATACCGGAGTGCAGGTGGAAAACACGCACCTGCAACAATGTAACATATCAAGCGCTGGAAGCCTCTGTGGTGTAGTGGTTATGCTACTCGCCTCATTAACCAGGGATCGCAGGATCGACCCCGGCTTCTCCAGAATTTCGGATGAGTCTTTAAACTCAGGTCCCATCTCCGTATGACCTTAGCTGTTGTCGAGACGTAAAACTAAAAACGCACTCACATACCAAGCGCATCCCACCATAAAATAAGATCTTTATAATTCATGGCCCTCTTGTTTGAGAAAAACACAACGCGCAGCAAATTCTTTCATACCGGAGTGCAGGTGGAAAACCCGCACCTGCAACAATGTAACATATCAAGCGCTGGAAGCCTCTGTGGTGTAGTGGTTATGCTACTCGCCTCATTAACCAGGGATCGCAGGATCGACCCCGGCTTCTCCAGAATTTCGGATGAGTCTTTAAACCCAGGTCCCATCTCCGTATGACCTTAGCTGTTGTCGAGACGTAAAACTAAAAACGCACTCACATACCAAGCGCATCCCACCATAAAATAACATCTTTATAATTCTTACCCCCCCCCCCCCCCCACACACACACTTGATCCCCACTTTTATAGGGTAAAACTGGGATTGACAGGAGTAAACATTATTTTTCTCATTTCTACTCCAAAATACAGATTGTGGGTACTCGTTAAAATGGGATCGAAGAGGCGCTTCTAACGTGTACCCAACATGTATATGTTAAGCAACAGTCAGAAAAATATCATCACGACTTTTCATCTTTCAATTTTTGTTGTTGTATTTTTCGGGCAGTCAGAAAAATATCATCACGACTTTTCATCTTTCAATTTTTGTTGTTGTATTTTTCGGCGGTAAAATGTACAAATCTAATGCATCAAAAACATTTTTTTTTTTTCTGGATTCTGTAAACTTTAATAATAAGTAAATAAATAAATAAATAAATAGATAATGTCGTTAAGTTCCGCCAGGTAAACCTGGGTACGCTGTACGCGGTCTAACTGTAATAAAACAAGAAGAAAAAAAAAACTTTGGTGTAGACCTAATACATGGAAATACATGTAAGTACAAAATGGTTTGGATTCAGCCACTCCATTTGCCAAATCGTTACATGTAGAACTTGAAGAAATATGTAGTAGGCTGGTTAAGACAGTCGCGACACTAGCTCAGCAAGGTTTTGCTGGCTGAAGACAGACGGACGGACGGACGAACTGACAGACGACCAGCTAATATTTTCGCGTTGTGATTCTGTTGGATGAAAGCTATCCTGCCCCAGTCTAACTTATGAAGACAGACAGACGGACATATGAATAGGACAGCTGTCATTGTGACCACAGGTGCGTTTCTATGGTTGTGGGTCGGGGCTGAGAATGAGTAAGTACTGTTCATGTTAATGGATGAAGTATTTACATCAGAATTACCCCACCGCTCGGCGATACGCTGTGCGGACATATACATACTTCTATAATATCCAAACATTTGAGTTTTGAGTGAGGTTGCAATAAGTAAATAATATCTTTATAAGTAACACCTCAGAAGGATCAGATTTATGAAAATTGTATGAATTAATCAATTTTAACAATAATTGCTCATTTCAAATCCACGGATTCGGCACAGACTAATCCCTCATGGTAATTTAGTAAATGTTCAACGATAGAGTATTTTCCCCTTCGTCAAACAAGTATTAACTTTTAAATAAAAATCCTGTTTCTCATAAGTAAGGAACCGCGCTGTAAAATTTATTTTAAAGATGCAAACGTACACATTATTGTAAATAACCGAATTATTGAATAGCTGGATAAAATTTATCGCTGCTGGCTTGAATTTGGCCCCTGGAAAAGCGAATGCGATCTTCTCAAACGGACGCTTGTCATCGGAAAAAATACGGCAAATCCACGGACATTACCGAACGTAACCGTCACCTCAATGACTGGTACCCCGTCTAACCACAGCAGAATCGAAACTGAATAATGCAAAATAGGACGTCCAAATGCCATATTTAAATACAAAGGTCTCAAATTAGAATGTGCATGTTGCATATTCGAATAAAGTAGAAAGATATGGAAAGGTTCATAATGCAAAGTGCGGTTTCAACAATTCATATTGTAATTGCACATTGCATAATTGAGTTTTTACCTTAATACTGTTCCATACAAATCCAGTATAGTGCCACTTTTTCAAAGCTGGGCTTTTACATGATGACAATGATGACATTCATTGTAGCCTTAATTGTAGGTACTATAATTTATGTTAGTTTATTGTTGTCCACTGGTACAGTAAAATTCCTATATTAAGACCACCTTTGAGACTGTTCAAAAATGGTCTTTAAGACCATTTTTGAACACTCCCAAAGGTGGTCTCTGACCAGAGGACATTGTATGCAGAAAATACAAAGAAAGAATAACCGAAACTTTCTAAATAAGCTTTATAAAGCAGAATTAGTCTCAATTTATGGTGGTCTTTACCCTTATCTTGCTGTTCACGACAACCCCTATCTTTGCAAACAGTGTAGATCCAGATCAGGTACTGTTTGGCATTCAGTTTATGAATTTGTAGCAATAAATTACATCAAGTAATTTGATTGGTTGATAGACAGAAATGGGTGTGGCTTAAATGAAAATTCAGCAAGATAAGGGTTAATAGCGGAATTTTACTGTATACCATATGGAGGCAACGGTATATCGGAAAGGAGAAAGAGTGCATGCTTTTAAATTTCACATATATTGATCTTTCTGTCAGTCACAGGTTGGCAAATACCGGAGCACCGAGAGAAAAAATGTTGCAATCTTTCACATCAGAATTTGGATTCTTGCTTGTATTCCAAGAAAGGCAGACATGGGGGACCCAGTACTCAACACTGGGCTCAAGTCGTTTAAAGTCGTTTAACCTTTAGCATGCTGTAGGCGCATTCGTGCGCCCGTGAAAACGTAATGGCGCCACGCTGTAGGCGCATTCGTGCGCCGAAATTGACTGGTGTGCTTGGTGCGACTCATAGAAAAGGAGGAACTCTCGTTTTTCGGTGCGGTTTGGCATATCAGTATCAAATAACATCCGGGCATCGATGAAAAAAAAAAAACTTGCCGATTCGATGTTTTTGGATGGATTTTCTTCGGGTTTTCTGGGTAAGGATGCAATTTTTTTTAGGAAATCGCTACTTTTTGACGAACTTGATCTAATCGAGCCCAAAATACGCTCTGAAAGGGTGTTTTAAACGATTTTTCGACTCAGTCAGCTGAGTGACAGTAGGCTACTTTCGTTTTCCATATGCTTTGAATGGTGGAGAAATCAAGAAAAATACGGGTTTTTGCGAGTTAAAAGTTGCTGAAAATGGTAGTATTTGATAAAAACAATTCAGTGGGACGGAGTATCGATAAAAAAATTAATTCAGCAGGGTAAAGGTTAAAGAGAAATAGTGTAATCATGCACTTTATTTACTTGAGCAGTCGTCGGGATTCAAACACAATTGCTAAAGCAGACTGAGTGATTAATTCAGCTACAAGATAAATACATGTACAGTAAAAAAATCAAAACAATTTACTTTATATGTAAATTTTGGTACCCTATATCTGAATAAAACCAGTCAGGTGTATAGACCAGTTAATGACAATCTAAATTCTCACCACACTTTTGACCATCTAAATTCTCACCACACTTTTGACCACCAAACAAAATGATAACATTCCATATGGAAAGTGGCATAACCCAAGTCATACTAAATCAGTGTAAATCTAGATCATGGAGAAGCCATCTGATCTGGATCTTCACTGTTTGTCATTCAATTGGTGCATTTATATGAATAAACTTGAGCAAGTCGATGGTGCACCATCGCAAATATCCACGTTTTCTAAATTTGACCTTAGATGTTCCCATGCACAGTATGTTGCACTGGAGTGGGCAGCAACAGTATCTTTTGTAATGGCTGCAAGTTCTGGGTGCACAAGAAATGCACTGGGCTCAAGCACTTGATAGAGGACCACAATTACAGGTGTACAGAGTGCCAAGGAACTGCAAGCCCCTTCGATTGCAGACCATGGAGAGAAGTCACAGTAGGATCCGACAAGCTGGAGGTTGTAGCTTCCTTTTGCTACCTAGCTGATATGTTCTCAGCAGCAGGTGGTTGCGACCTTTCAACCACATCACGTGTGAAAACAGTCTGGAAGAAATTCAAGGAGTTGCTACCAGTACTTTCTTCCTGCCACCTCTCGTTCAAGACAGGTGGCCGTGTGTATAGCTCTTGTGTGCGGAGTGCAATGCTCCATGCCAGTGAGTCTGAGACATGGCCATCGACAAAGCCAAATCTCAATGTCTCAATGTCGGGTAAAAGTCCCACACAATTAGAAGCCAAAATGACCTATACATTGTTGACGGGAACCTTAAACCTCACTTGAACAAATCAAACTAAATGCGTCTTATCATAAGGAACAAGAAGATATTCAGTTTAGCTTTGGGGATCTGTATGGTTCCTGAGATATAAGGCATTTCAACAGTGGGATTGGGGCCTGACCCTGTCGGATCCCAGGAAAGCCCAAGACGGTTGTCCTTGAATGTGTCTTATCATGAGGACCAAGAATTATATGGTTTAAAAGTGGGGACAGAAAATGTGAGGCCCTTTTATGAAGTAGAGGGGAGTTTGTTTGTTTGTTTGATTTGAGGTTTAACGTCCCCGTCAACACTGTAAAGGGATGGCCCAAAGTTGGTGTGACTGAATGTGTCTAATAATAAGGTACAAGAATATGGTATGGGGTGGGGATTTGAATAGTTTCTGAGATATATGGCCTTTTATGAAGTGAAGGGGCAGGGTATTGCCCTAGCATATTGCCCCTGAATAAAGAGACCCCCAGGTTGGTGCAGTTGAATGAGTCTTATCATAAGAAAAGAATAAACTGGTTCAGGGGTGGGATCTGAACGATTTCTGAAATATATGGCTTTTAATGAAGTAAAGGGGTGGGGCATGGCTCGGGGCACCCCCGGGCTGGTGTCATCATAAGGAACATGGATATGTATGGTTTAGGGTGGAGCTCTGAAAAGTTTCTCAGATATATGGCCTTTAGTGAAGTGGAGGGGTGGGGCATGGCCGCGGTGCAACCCGAGAGACCCCTAGGTTGGTGTCACTAAATGTGCCTTATCACAAGGAACAAAAATATATATGGTTTAGGGGTGGGGATCTTTAAGGTTTCTGAGATATGAGCCATATATGAAGTGAAGGGAGTGGAGCATGGCGCCAGCACATCCCAGGGGACCACCAGGTTGGTGTCACTTGATGCATCTTATCATAAGGAACAAGAATATATATGATTTAGAGGCTAGGATCTGAATGCTTTCTGAGACATATAGCCTTTTATGAAGTGGAGGGAGTGGGGCATGGCCCCCGACACATCCTTGGGGACCCTCAGGTTGTCATAAAAACATATGGCTGAGAGAAGTTAACTCAAGAAACAATTCTATAAAAGTATGGTCAAAATATCTGCAATGACTTGGCAGTAAATGCCATTTTTCAATTTTCCCCATTATAAGTCTACGGAAACTCTTCAGTTGCCATAGCAACCAAACTAAAGAGCCAATTTTCATATAAAATACAAATTCAATCCCCCAGCCCAAGGATGCTTTTGATGAAATTTGGGCTCAACTGGGCCCAGTGGCTTCAGAGAAGATGTCCTTTGAAAGAGTTGACGCCAGACAATGTCGAACTACAGACGACAATTACGACAGACAACTGCCTATCCTATATGCTCCCCGGGAGCCTTCGGCTCTGGTGAGCTAAAAATTAGTTGCATTCACAAGCATTTTCTTTAACATTTGATCTTTGACCTCACCCCATGACCCCAGGGGTTCAGATAAAAAATTCGCATACCCTTATAGTTTGGTGACCATTGGGCAAGAAATAAACAAGAGGACCACGATGGTCCTATATCGCTCACCTGATCTAAAGATTTATTTTTGGGGGGATGGGGTGGTTTAATGGCCCTTACAAGATTATTTCACCCATATTGAGCAGATCGTTAATCATGTG
This sequence comes from Lucinisca nassula, assembly GCA_963580285.1. Taxonomy (NCBI): domain Eukaryota; kingdom Metazoa; phylum Mollusca; class Bivalvia; order Lucinida; family Lucinidae; genus Lucinisca; species Lucinisca nassula. Next base: position 68,537,306 of record OY757010.1, read on the forward strand.
GGTGAAAACTGGAGTACCCCGAGAAAAAAACACCTGACCTTCCATTGCAGAACTTGGCGTCTCAAATGGTTTCTTTTAAGAGATTTAAATGTGGGTCCCGGGGCAGGGCAATTTTTGGCCCCAGGTTTATAATTTGAATGATCCACTAAATGAAGCTTAATACCAAATGACAAAAAACTTGGCCTTCTGATTTCAGACAAGAAGATTTTTAAAAGTTTTCCCTAAATAAGTCTATGTTAAACCATTGGGCCCGGGGCAAGGCCATTTTTGGTACTCGGGCTATAATTTAAACAACCATGGTAAAGGTCCACTAGATGAAGCTTGATACATAATATCAAAGACCTGGGCCTTCTAGTTTCAGGCAAGAAGCTTTTCAGAGGTTTTCCCTATGCTAGTCTATGTAAAGCCAGTGGACCCTGAGGCGGGAGCATTTATGACTCCAGGGCTTTAATTTGATCATTCTTGACAGAAGTCCACTAGATGAAGCATCATACGAAATATCAAAGACCTGGGTCTTCTGGTTTTGGACAAGCAGATTTTTAAAGGTTTTCCCTATGTAACTCTATGGAAAACCAGTGGACTCCAGGGCCATAATTTGAACAACCAATTATCGAAGACCTGGGCCTTCTGGTTTCAGACAAGAAGATGCATGTATGTAAGTCTATGTAAAACCAGTGGGCCCCAGGGTGGGGCCATTTTTGGCCCCAGGGAAATGATTCAAACAATTTTGGTAGAGGTCTACTGGATGAAGATTCATTCCAAATTCCAAAGACCTTGGCCTCCTGCTTTCAGACAAGATTTTTATAGATTTTCCCTATAATATGTCTATGAAACACCAGTGGGTGCAAGGCATGGACATTTTTTTGCCCCAGGGCTATAATTTGAACAATCTTGGTAGGGGTCCACTAGAAGCGCCATACCAAATACCAAACATCTGAGCCATCTGATTTCAGATAAGAAGATTCAGGTATGCCCTATATAAGTCCATGTAGATCCAGTTGGCCCCACCCTCAGGCAATCTTTGGCCACAGGGATATAATTTGAACAATACTGGCAGAGGTTCACTAGAAGAAGCTTCATACCAAATATCAAAGACCTAGGCATTCTGGTTTCAGGCAAAAAGATTCTCTAAGGTCTTCCCTATATAAGCCGATGTAAAACTAGTGGGCCCCATGGCGGGGCCATTTTGGCCCACAGCTGCAATTTGTACAATCTTGAAAGTGAGTGGGTGTGTGTTTGAGTTTTACGTCCCACCAACAGCTAAGGTCATACGGAGACGGGACCTCAGTTTAAAGACTCATCCGAAAGTCTAACAATCTTGGAAGAGGTTCACTAGACTGTAAGAAGAGATGCACTCACAAAACACCGAGGTAAAATGTTGATGGAAAGATGGATGGACAGATAGACAGACAGATGGAAACTTGCATGCCTATGTTTTCAGGCTAAAGCAGGTTTGACAATAAAAAAAAACAAAAACAAGAGGGCCATGATGGCCCTGGATCGCTCACCTGATCCATAGAGGAACAAGTGGGACCCGGGGAGGGCCATTATTAACCCCAGGGCTATAATGTGCATAATGTTCAGAGACGTCTAAAAAGGTGAAGCTTCATACCAAATATCAACAAAGGCTATAATTTGAACAATCTTGGCGAAGGTTCACTAGATATGCTACATACCAAATATCAAAGACCTGGGCCTTGCGGTTTCACAGAAGAAGATTTTTATTAAAGATATTCCCTAAATAAGCCATATACCAAATGGCTCTGGGGCGGGGGCATTTTTGGCCTCAGGGCTATAATTTAAACCATCTTGATAGAGGTCCACTAGAGGAAGCTTCACACCAAATATCAAAGACCATGGCCTTGCTGTTTCAGAAGAAGCTTTTTAAGGAATATCTCTATATAAGTCTATGTAAAACCAAAGGGCCCCAGGTCGGGGGCAGTTTTGGCCCTAGCACTATAATTTGAACAATCTTGGTAGGGGTGCACTAGATGAAGCTTCATACCAAATAGCAAAGACCTGGCCCTTGGGGTTTCCGAGAAGAAGTTTTTTAAAGATTTTCCCCATATAAGCCCATGTAAAACCATAGGGCCCCGGGGCGGTGGCATTTTTAGCCCAAGCACTATAATTTGAACAATCTTGGTAGGAGTCCACTAGATGAAGCTTCATACCAAATAGCAAAGACCTGGGCCTTGCGGTTTCAGAGAAGAAGATTTTTAAAGATTTTCCCTATATAAGCCCATTTAAAACCAAAGGGCCCCAGAGTGGGGGTGGGGGGGGGGGGGAAAGGACCATGGCCTTGTGGGATGAAGCTTCATAACAAATATCAAAGACATGGGCCTTACGGTTTCAGAGAAGAAAATTTTTAAAGATTTTCCCTATATAAGCCCATGTAAAACCAAAGGGCCCCGGAGCGGGGGCATATTTGACCCCAGCACTATAATTTGAACAATCTTGGTAGTGGTCCCCTAGATGAAGCTTCATACCAAATATCAAAGACCTGGGCCTTACGGTTTCAGAGAAGAAGATTTTTAAAGCTCTTCCCTATATAAGCCCATGTAAAACCAAAGGGCCCTGGAGCGGGGGCATTTTTGGCCCCAGCACTATATTTTGAACAATCTTGGTAGGGGTCCACTAGATGAAGCTTCATACCAAATATCAAAGACCTGGGCCTTGCGGTTTCAGAGAAGAAAATTTTTAAAGATTTTCCCTCTTTAAGCCCATGTAAAACCAAAGGGCCCCGGAGCGGGGGCATTTTTGGCCCCAGCACTATAATTTGAACAATCTTGGTAGGGGTCAACTAGATGAAGCTTCATACCAAATATCAAAGACCTGGGCCTTACGGTTTCAGAGAAGAAGATTTTTAAAGATTTTCCCTATATAAGCCCATGTAAAACCAAAGGGCCCCGGAGCTGGGGCATTTTTGGCCCCAGCACTATAAATTGAACAATCTTGGTAGGGGTCCACCAGATGAAGCTTCATACCAAATATCAAAGACCTGGGCCTTGTGGTTTCAGAGAAGAAGATTTTTTAAGTTTTTGGTGAAAAAAATCTCTTTTTGGCTCCTATGACCTAGATGTGCAACGGTCCGGAACCATTTGAACAACTTTGAAAGGGGTCCACCTAAGGATCATTCCTGTGAAGTTTGGTCAAAATCCGATCAGTGGTTTAGGAGGAGATGTCGTTTAAAGAATTGTTTACGGACGGACGCACGCACAGACGGACGCACGACGGACTACGGACGAAAAGTGATCCCAAAAGCTCACCTCGTCACTACGTGACGGTGAGCTAAAAACTGGTCAGTTATTTTTTCATAAGGAATTTTAAAAGCCTAACATGCACGGTTCAAAACTTATGCAGTCAATTAAAAGCTTGACAGATGGACAGAAGGATGGACTGACAAACAAAGCAAAAGCAATATGTCCCTACAACTTATATGAAGTTGGGGGCATAATATAAGAATCTTATATGGGTGTGAGGGGTGGATGGAAAAATCCATCCCGAGGGACACTGTCCAGCATCACGAGGCTTGCCAAGTGATGCCGGACAGTGATCCCGAGGGACGGATTTTTCTATCCACCCCTCACACCCATATTGGATTCTTTTTCTTGCATACCTTCTCTTTCTTAGCGCTGATTTTTAATGGTACAGTCGCTTCGATTACCAACGTTCGCCATATTGTGTTGAGACTGCAGGAATGTTTAGTGACGTCACATAACGTGCATGATGTCAACCTTAACAACGGCGCATACGAGGACATACTCAGCCAGTACATTTATCAAACACGCGATTTTATTCGATTTTGGGTCGGAACATCAGGGTCAGAACATAAATTTCTATCCCAGGGTAAAATCACGGATTTCCTTGTCTGGTGTGCAAGAAAAAGCAGGCCATGTTATTCTCAACAAGTTTCATTCCTGCATTGGATAAGATAGGTGTGGACATAAAAAGGCAAGTTGTCTCAAAAGCAAAATGAAATATGGGTCAAGGTCAAACACAGATGCTTGCATAAAAGCTGCCATTCCTAGATGCAAGCTTGTACCAAGAATCATTAATGAAGCTCTCATAGTTCTTGAGAAATGGACTTGAACATTAGGGTAAACGCTAGGGTTGACGCAATAGTTCACTAAGTCAGTGAACCATGAAATATAGGCCAAGTATGGATGCTTGCATTGAAGTTACCTTCCTACATGTAGGTGCAAGTTTGATACAAGTATCACTATCTGGCAAAAGAATGTGCAATGTACTGGTTAACCGCTTACGTATAAGCCTGCCCAGGATAAGTGTGGATAAGTAAACTGACCGCTCAAAAATGACCTAAAAAGTGTTGACTGGGCCATTAAACTCCAATACAAACAAGGAAAAACAAACATCACTAAAGCTCTTATGGCTCTTGAGAAATGAACTTAAACATTAGAGAAAAAGATAGATTTGTCACAATAGTTCACAATAGTTGACAGTTTTTGGGGGGTTTATCGGTGGGTCATTTTTTGTCTTTTGCCAGAGAAAGGGAGAAAAGAGATACAAGACTTGTAAAAGAGGTGAAGGTAAAGGACAGAGGAGAAAGAGGAAAATGAATGCAAGTGTAGAAAAAACAAAATAACAACACCCTCTCTACCATTACCTCACAGCAGGCCTTGCCCAACTGTAAGCCAATATCAGTTTGATGCCCCAGTGATGCAAGATACACGTCACCTTTGCATCACTCAACCCCGGTCACCCAATCACCCCTCATCAAGGTCAAATATGGATGCTTGCATTAAAATCGCCATCCCTAGATGCAAGTTTGTACCAAGTATCATTAATGAAGCTCTTACACTCATTGAGAAATCGACCTTTGAGAAAAGCTATGTAGGGTTGTGGCAATAGTTCATAAATCATGAAATGTAGGCCAAGAACAAATAAGGATGCTTGCATTGAAGTTTTCATCCCTAGATACAAGATCGTACCATTATGATTAACAACGCTCTTATATTTCTTGAGAAATGGACTTTTACATGACAGTGAAAGACAGGGGTGTCGAAAATGTTGGTGGATTGACAAACGGACAGAAAAGCGGACTCCTATAATTTGTACCTACAGACATGATAAATGGGGGAAAAACTATCATATTTCTGTATACTCTATACATTTTGAATTGGCTATAATTACAGGTTATTCAGTGGACAAAGATTTTCACTGTACATGTACAGAGTTTGTTGTACATGTATAAAGAGAGGAAAGTTTAATCAATCATGAGAAAACCAAGATGATCAATGTATGTATGCACTCAGTTGCCTGAGAGTCAAGCGTTTTTAACCTTAAGATGTCAACAAAAACTGACCTGAAAATGTTTATGTTGTCTGCTGCATCTTCTTGCAAAGCTTTCAAATATATTTTTGCATATAGGCAAACACTAGGAGCAGTCTGATCTGTGTCCACACAGTATGGAACAATTTCTTTGAAAGTAACCAGCAGACGACAAAGCAGGCGGCAATAGTTGTGATTGGCATCTTAACACTAAATTAGCAAACCTCTAGTATAAACATCCCAAGACATGATGGCTGTATGTCACCCACAAATAAAGAAACTTACTGGGTTTTCTGTCTGTGAAAGGGGTCACTTGAAGTTAAGTACCAGTTTCTTAACTGCTGTAGATAGACACAAAAGATCTAATGTCATTTTCTTATTAACTGGAGATAGAAATTTTCTACCCAGTTTAATATCAATAGATACAGCTGTCATACCGTTGACATATTCCTTTTGAAATGCTTTTGCTTCAGCAAAGAGAGGATGGTCTAACAGTTGAAAGGAATTTACCCCATCTTATACAGGAAACAACAAAATAGTACACTAGTAACAAGTGGGTCAAGATGGCCCTGTATAGCTCACCTAAGATCCTAAGCAATGCTTAGAAAAAAAAGAAACTGTGAATGAAGGCAAGACATGTCTGTTAACCCAATATAAATAAATATCAAAGATACCTGGGTCTTCTGGTTTCAAACAAGAAGAATTTTAAAGGTTTTCCCTATATAAGCCTATGTAAAACACAATGGCCCCATAGCAGGGCCATTTCTGGCCTGAAGGCTGTAATTTGAACAATCTTGATAGAGTTCCACTAGATGAAGCTTCATACCAAATATCAAAGACCTGGGCCTTGCGGGTTCAGAGAAGAAGAATTTTTTAAGGTTTTCCCCTATATAAGACTTTGTAAATCATATGGGTCCTGGGGCAGGGTAATTTTTGGCCCCAAGATTATAATTTGAACAATCTTGGTAGCTGTCCAGTAGGTGAAGTTTCATACCAAATGTCAAATTCCTGGGCCTTCTGGTTTCACAGACAAAAGATTTTTAAAGGTTTTCCCTATATATGCCTATGTAACACATGTGGGCCCTGTGGCGGGACCATTTTTGGCCCGAAGGCTATAATTTGAACAATCTTGATAGAGATCAACTAGATGGAGCCTCATACCAAATATCAAAGACCTGGGCCTTGTGGTTTCAGAGAATAAAACTTTTTAAAGGTTTTCCCGATATAAGCCTATTTTAAACATGTTGGCCCCAGGGTAGGACCATTTCAAGGTTATAATTTAAACAATCTTAGTAGAGGTCCACTAGATGAAGCTTCATACCAAATATCAAAGACCTGGGCCTTCTGGTTTCAGACAAGAAGATTTATAAAGGCCTTTGTAGAACATGTGGCCCCGGGGGCAGGGCCATTTTTGGCCCCACGGCTTCTTGATTAGATAAAGCTGCATAACAAATATCAAAGACTCAGGCCTTTGATTTGAACAATCTTGATAGAAGTCCACTAGATGAAGTTTCATACCAAATATCTAAGACCTACGCCTTTGATTTGAACCATCTTGATAGAGGTCCATTAGATGAAGCTGCATAACAAATATCAAAGACTCAGGCCTTTGATTTGAACAATCTTGATAGCTAGAGGTCCACGAGATGAAATTTCATACCAAATATCTAAGACCTGGGCTTTGCTGTTTCAAAGAAGATTTTTAAGTTTTCAGTAAAAAAATCTATTTTTAGCTCACGTGACCTAGATGTGCAATGGACCTGAACCATTTAAACAAGGACCTACTAAGTATCATTCCTGTGAAGTGTTGTCAAAATTGGATCGGTGGTTTAGATGTTGTTTGAAGAAATTGTTCATGGACAGACGCATGCACACACTGACGACGGAAAAAAATGTGATCAAAACAGCTCACCTTGGCACTACGTGACAGGTGAGCTAAAAATGGAGGTCAGGTTCAGAGGCTGCAGCATGTTCAAGGCTTTCACTGTCTGCAAAAGTTTTTTCAGGAGCAGTCTGATCTGGGTCTGCACTGTTTGCTTAGGCCTATCTGTCCCAATACATTTGTACTCAGGACCACTATGGTATATCATACATGTATAAATTCAGAACAAAGCCGGTTAAATTTTGTCAAAAAGATTGAAATTTCTATATCCTTCAGGTAACCCGCAACAATTGTCACCTCTTGCCTGCTGGTTACTCTAAAGTCAATGTTGCAAACAGTGTGGACCTGATCAGACTGCTCCTCTAGCAGGATCCACACTGTAATTGCCTGAATGCAAAAATGTTTAGAAAGTTTGCAAGAATATGGAGGGGAAGATGTAAACAGACATTTTCAACCATATTTTTCTCTTGGGCCTCTTTAGGGGTTAGCCCATTTTGCACCAGAAGCCCCTAAGCCCACTGATCAGAGCCTACACTGTTTGCGAAAAGTTCAGCCATTTCCAAATAAATTTTTAAAACAACACAACCTGTCAACCCTCAATTCTTTAAATGGACTCCTGCCATATATAAGGAGGAAGATTCCATTTGGTACAAAAAGAGTTATAAGGGCAGAATCTATACATATCATTATTTTGCTCACTTTATCAAAGTTAATTTGCTTGAAAACATACCTTTTTTACTTGTTGAGTAATTGTGCAGTCTTCAAAATGAATTTATCATTTTCAAATGGACATGATCACCTGCTTGTTTCATTGTTCAATCCTTCTGACCACACCAGGTACACACAGGTCTGTAACAAAACATACATGTACACATATTACACATGCAAGCCACATTATGTGAAAATTTCTTTGAGGTCTTCTAAGTAGAACTTTCATAGGAGTGACTCCAAAACTTATCACTCGTTTACAATGACTGGGCCCCACTCATTTTTGAGTCCCCAAATTATGAAATTCTTCCGGTGATAATTTTTTCAAAATAATTTGAGGGTACAAGTATGTATTTATTTTGTGTTGTTTTACCTTAAAAAGCTATGTGTATGTTGTGTGTACTGATTATAAGGTACATGTATGTTGTGAGTACTCATTAGAATAGACTATCTAGGCAATTCAAATGAGTACACACATTATACATGTATCTCAGTCTTTGTCAGAAGATAGAGAAAACATTCTTATATACCGAAATGAGTCTTAGTAATGGGACAGAAAGGCCTAAGCAAACAATGAAGACCCAGATCAGACTGCTCCTGAAGGAGCAGTGTGATCAGCGTGTACACATTTCCCATTGCATCACCACTTTTGGAACTCCTTGCTGGATCACGAATCAGACCTGTTCTTACAAAATGGGTTTATGTGGCTTCTTTTAGGTACAGAAGGGTTTTGTGTGGCAAAATGGGTTTGTGTGGCTAGCCTCACAAACCCATTTTTCTGTTAGTACAGAGGGGTTCAGGGGGACTAGAAAAATCAAATAAAAAAAAAGACACATAAATTTATGTCCATCACCTTGGACATCCTTGGACATGGATGTCCAGGATTATGAGGCTAAACTTTGAGATTATGGGGCTGAGCCACATAAATTTAACTGGCTGTCCTGGGGCTGAATGCTGCAGTAGGAAAAAGTCCCTCTATGTGAGGAGCTAGACCCATAAGATGTATCAGTGCACTATAAAGAAAGTTCTGTTCTACCTTTAGAGGGCTAGATATCACAACCTCTGGTAGCCACATAAGTTTAGACAAAGACGGTTTCGTACAGACAGCCTTTATGTGGCTGATGTCCAAAGTTTGTGTGGCTAGCCACATTAGATGTACAGATTTGTGTGTCTTATAGCCACATAAACCGTTAGCCACATAAAAATTTTAGCCCCATAAAATATGGACAGGTGCAGCCACACAAACCCAAAATGTGGGTCCGTCCGTCCTCAAGGTGTCCAATTTTTTTGAATTTTTAAGGAAAACACCACAATGTCTCCTTACTTGGTACTTACAGCTCAAACAACCCATCTAAAAACAAATTTCCATGAATGTTTGAGGCACTGAAGTCCCACCGTACATGCATACAAAAAACAACGAAAAAGTCCAGTTCTCCAACCACTGAGCCAGAGTTGACTTCCAGACACAGTTGACAGACCCTGGTTACAAGCTATGCATTATGTACAGACTAACAGAGCACAGAGCTGGAGGCAGGTCCTGACAAATCCATTGCCCGGGACAAGTCCAAATTTTAGCTGGGTAAGTGATTTTTCATTTCACTTGCCCGGAAAAATGTATAGAAAATATAAGGAAAATTGTAATTCCAAGAAATTACCAAGATGCTGTTGAGTGCCGGGCAATTGGTTGAACTTTGGATTTGTCAGGCCCTGTGGAGGCCATAAGCCTCTCCCTTTCAAGTATGATGAAAAAAGTCAATTTTGATGAAACAAAGTCTGCTCCTAGAGGACCCCTAATCTTATGCTCTAACCACTAAGCCGAAGATGCAGTTGACAAAGATTGGTTGTAACCTATAAACTATTCATAATCTACTCTACTGAAGGTAGGAGTTGCAAACTTTCGATGTGTTTGTATTTGTTTGAATTGGACACTGTTTAGGTCATGATGGGCTTGTCAGACTTCCTGGGCAGGCTTTTACATAAGCCGTTAACTAGTAAAGAGCAGATTTTTTCACTGCCCTTCATGAATCAGCTAAAGGGAGAGAATGACAATAGAAAATATTTCAAGATCAATCTCCACCAAAGAATGTTGCCGAGTGTATTGAACCCGCAACCTCTTGATAACCAGTCAGGAGCACATTTTTCACTGCCCTTCTTGAATCAGCTGAAGGGAGAGAATGTTTGTTTGATTGATTTGAGGTTTAACATCCCCTTCAACACTGTATATGTCATTTTGGAGACACTGCTTCCAATTTTGTGGGACCTTTACCCAACATTGAGATGAAATGACATCTCAAGCCCTGTCACCCAATGAAACCAACAGGGTTTATAAGCATGGACAGACCAACTCGCACTGCTTTGCCTGGGCAGGCTTAGATCCTCTAAGTGGTTTACCAGTACTCGTGCGCGGTCAGTTTCAGCTCTGCATAAAAGCATCATGCAGCTCATCAATTTCTTCAAACTCCAATGAGCGGGGACCAAAAGGGAGAGAATGACTATAGAAGGGAGAGAATGACTATAGAAAATATTTCAAGCTCAAACTCCACCAAAGAATGTTGCCGAATGTATTGAACCTGCAATTTCTTGATAACCAGTCAGGCTCACATCGGACTTTGGAGCCAAGGCTTTGTTTGTTTGATTTGAGGTTTAACGTCCCCGTCAACACTATAGGTCATCTTGGAGACGTTGCTTCTAATTTTGTGGAACTTTTACCCGACATGTGAGATGAAATAACATCTCAATCCCTGTCGCCCTATGAAACCAAAAGGGCTTATAATTTCATAAGCACAGGCGGTCCAACTTGCACTGCTTTGCCTGGGCAGGCTTAGATCCTCTAAGCGGTTAACCAGTACTTGTGTGTGGTCGGTTTCAGCTCATGCAGCCCATCTATTTCTTCAAGCCCCGATGGGCGGGGGCCGCGAGCAGCCAAAGGCTGGCTCCACTAAATGTTTCCTAAATAGTGTTGACTGGACTGTTAAAATCTAAACAAACAAACTCTGAACAAGAATTCCGCCGAAGGCTATGTCGTGCCTGTGGGGGCGCAAAGTCACCAAACCATGACATCTAGGCCAAGATCAAACAAAGATGCTTGTATAAAAGGCTTGTACTAAGTATCATTAATGAAGTTCAAATAATTCTTGAGAAATGAACTTAACCATTAGGGTGAACAGTAGGGTGGTGGTAATATTTTACAAAGTCAGTGAACCATGAAATGTAGGTCAAGGTCAAATATGGATGCTTGCATTTAAGTTGCCTTTCCAAGATATAAGTTTGTACCAAATGTCATTAATGAAGCTCTTATGGTTCTTGAGAAATTAACTTGACCAGTAGGGTGAACGCTAGGGTGGTCGCAATATTTTACAAAGTCAGTGAACCATGAAATTTAGGTCAAGGTCAAATATGGATGCTTGCATTGAAACTGCCATCCACAGATTCAAGTTTGTACCAAATATAATTAAAGAAGCTCGTATAGTTCTTGAGAAATAAACTTGACCATTAGGGTGAAGGCTAGGGTGGTCGCAATATTTTACAAAGTCAATGAACCATGAAATGTAGGTCAAGGTGAAATATGGATGCTTGGATGTAAGTTGCCATCCCCAGACACAAGTTTGTATGAAGTATCATTAATGAAGCTCTTATAGTTCTTAAGAAATAAACTTGACCATTAGGGTGAATGCTAGGGTGGTCGCAATATTTTACAAAGTCAGTGAACCATGAAATGTAGGTCAAGGTGAAATATGGATGCTTGCATGTAAGTTGTCATCCCCAGACACAAGTTTGTACCAAGTATCATTAATGAAGCTCTTATAGTTCTTGAGAAATAAACTTGACCATTAGGGTGAACGCTAGGGTAGTCGCAAATGTTGACGCCTTGACGAACGAACGAACGGACGGACGGAAAACCGGGCACCTATATCGCACCATGCATATAGCAGGCGCGACAAAAATCTTGCACCCAAACACATGGACAAGTTATGTGTATATTAAATACATACTTTCTAAACAATGTCCCATTTTAACTCTACAGACTTTAAAAAGTTAAAATACATGTGCATTCCATTTAATATCTTCTTGTCACAAAATTACATGCTTAATGAAACATTATACTCATGACTTGAAATCACACTCGCTTCATCGAGGTTTGTTATTTCTTGATTTATCACGCCATTCAACACAATTCCTGTCAAAATGTCAAACATATGATAACCAGTAATTATGACAATTTTGTGAGAAATGAAGAAAATCCATAATATTATGTCTTATTGTTTAGATGACCAAGCCTAGTTGTAGGTGTAAAAGGTACTTATCCTTGCATGCCACCAGTGATGGTTGAAGCAAGGCTGTGCAAAACCCTGCAAGAACCGTCACTGTACACATTATAATCATGGGCCTTCCAATTGCCTGAGGACCTAGCCTAAAAAATACAGTATTAATGTAGTCCAGCATGCCCATTTCAAGGGCAATACCGTATATACTCTAAGTATTCGGCCAACTCAACTAGAACTGGTACAATTTATTAGCCCTTACATGTATGTCTAAAAATAGCTAGATGAGTGACAAACAGTGTAGACCCGGATGAGACACTGCTTTCTGTGCTGTCTCATCTGGGTTTGTTCATGTCTGTCTGTCTGAATACATATAGTAAATACTGTAATCCCATAATGCTTTGCACCCTCTTCTCATGGATTGAATTAATAATGGCAGAAACCATGCCAATCACACAATATGGTCAATTTTGCAAACAATAACTAGAAATGGTGTTTGTAAAACACAATGCCCCCAACCTTTGCTTGTCCTTAGATGGCAAAATATTCAACAAATATTGTTAAAGACTCAAAAACATACAACAAGAATTCCCCCGAAGGCTATGTCGCGCCTGTGGAGGCGCAAAGTCACCAAACCATGAAATCTAGGTCAAGGTCAAACATGGATGCCTGCATAAAAATTTCACTCCTAGTTCCAAGCATGTACCAAGTATCATCAATGAAACTCTTAACGAGAATTCTATGTTTTTTAATTAAAGGGGAAATAATTCAAGAAGGGGAGATAATTTGGACAAGAAAAAAAATACGGGTCAACTATTTTTTCATGAGGAACTCATATATGAAATTTCAAAACACTAGCATACACGGTTCTGAAGATATGCTATGCACCAGAAAGCAACACAATTGAGTAGCAAAAAATTACAAAGGGCCATAACTCTAACAAAATTTTATCGAATTGGTTGAAAATTTAATCAGGTAGTCTCCTCCTTAGTCCCAATCACTATACCAAATATCAAGGCTGTAGCTCAAATACTTTTTGAGATATCTTGCTAACGAGAATTCTATGTTATTTAATTAAAGGGGAAATAATTCAAGAAGGGGAGATAATTTGGACAAGAAAAAAAATACGGGTCAACTATTTTTTCATGAGGAACCCATATATGAAATTTCAAAACACTAGCATACACGGTTCTAAAGATATGCTATGCACCAGAAAGCAACACAATTGAGTGGCAAAAAATTACAAAGGGCCATAACTCTAACAAAATTTTATAGAATTGGTTGAAAATTTAATCAGGTAATCTCCTCCTTAGTCCCAATCACTATACCAAATATCAAGGCTGTAGCTCAAATACTTTTTGAGATATCTTGCTAACGAGAATTCTATGTTATTTAATTAAAGGGGAAATAATTCAAGAAGGGGAGATAATTTGGACAAGAAAAAAAATACGGGTCAACTATTTTTTCATGAGGAACCCATATATGAAATTTCAAAACACTAGCATACACGGTTCTAAAGATATGCTATGCACAAGAAAGCGTGACGTACGAACGGACGGACAAGCCAGAAGCAATATGCCCCCCAACTTTTTTAAAGTTGGGGGCATAAAAAGGAATTTTATCTCCTTTGGTACTTGAAAAGAAAATAGTTCAATAAACAATCTTGATCTTATGGTTTTCACTTCACAGATGATATCAGATGAATACACTACAAATTAGAAATTACAGTGAAGTTTTGTTACAATAATGCTACCACTATAACACAGTTTCAGATTTACTGATAACATGTGCGTGTGTGTTTCATAGTGAGCAGTGACCCAGTTAACACTATTATGGTCATTTTAAACAAATCAACCTAACTACACTTTTCCTGGGTAGGGCAAATGCCTTCAAAGCAGTTAACCAGTTGTTCAAAACTAACGATGTCGTTAGTTAACGTATCGTTAAAACTTTGATCATTAAATATGGCAAATATGCTGAAATTTTTGCTGAAAAAATGTGAGCAGCTTTTGCTGCTCACATTTTTCCAGCAAAAATACCAAAATTTACAATGTTGTACTTGCTAGAGGAGTTAACAATATGACCACTAACGAGCTCGTTAAGCTAGCGATGCTTTGAACAACTGGCCCCTGGACATTGTCTTTCTCATAACTCCAGGAAATAAGGATACTTTACCCTAAACCTGCTGAATAAATTAATTTACCCACAACCATTTCTGACCATCAACCAATCAAATTACTTGATATAATGTATTCATTCACAAACTGCATGACAAATGGTGTAGATCCTGATCAGATGGAAGCAATCTGATCAGGATGTCTAGATCCTAATCAGATGGAAGTCATCTGATCAGGATCTACACTGTATTGCAAAGCTAGAGGTTGTCGTCCCCGTCAACACTGTGAAGGTCATTTTGGAGACGTTGCTTCCAATTTTGTGGGACTTTTACCCGACATTGAGATGAAATGACATCTCAAGCCCTGTCGCCCAATGAAACCAATAGGGTTTATTAGCATGGACGGTCCGCCTCGCACCGCGGTTCCTGGACAGGCTTAGATCCTCTAAGCGGTTTACCTTTACTAGTGTGGGGGCCGGATTCAGCTCTGCGTGGAAGCATCATGCAGCCCATATATTTCTTCAAGCCCCTATGGGCGGGGGCCGTCACATCAGATGAACATTCAGTCAATGACACTGCAGCAACCATAGCAACATAAACACGTCTAAGTACCGTTAAGTTTGAATCAAGCCAACACGGGGCTGAAACTCATCCAGTAGGATGCAATCACTGGAGAATGTACAATGTACTAAATCCTTCAAGTTAAATACATTACATGTAACTCAATGCTTTCCGAAACCCACACAGAACGATGTACATGTAACAGGACATACCAGAAAGGAGAATGTGGGTAAAAGTCCCACAAAATTGAAAGCAATGTCTCCAAAATGACCTATAGAGTGTTGACGGGGACGTTAACATCAAATCAAACAATCAAAGCTGTAACATTCATCATAGGAGAAACTAGAGCAATAGTCAATTGGGGACCAATCGCAAATATACACACTTTTGACCTTGACCTTTGACGCTGGAGGTCACAGCCAGCATCCGAAACCTTATGTGTAATCTACACATCTCAGGCGATCATCATGTCAAATATGAACACCATCCGATGACCGGTGTAGGAGGAGTTCGCGTTACGAGGAAATGTGCACTGACTGACTGACTGACGGGACCGATTACAGTATATCCGATTTTTCTTGGAAAAGTGCGGATACAACAAAGAACAAAAATACTGACCATTGGATTTTCATCCTAGACACATGGGTGTACATTGTACCTCCACTGCACCTATAGTCAGAACAAGAAAGGAAACAACATAATTATACCAGTGTTTTTGTTACCTCAGATACTCATAACTTCCTCTAGGGACTCACATATTTCATTTTGCGACTCCCAGGACTCTCCATACAAGTAATTTGGAAAAATTAACCCTAATCTTGCGGTTCAAGACAACCTCTATCTTTGCAAACAGTGTAGATCCAGATCAGATGGCTTCTAAAGAATGCTTCTAAAGAAGCCATCTGATCAGGATCTACACTGTTTGGCATTCAGTTTATGAATTTGTAGCAATAAATTACATGTACATCAAGTAATTTGATTGGTTGATAAGACAGAAATGGGTGTGGCTTAAATGAATATTCAGCAAGATAAGGGTTGAAAGAAAACAGTACTTTGGGCTCATAATTTTGTTGGAGGACTCATAGAATACGGACTTATCGAGCCCACAGGACTCATCGGAAAAAAATGAAAAAAAAAATCACTGAACAAGCAAGATGCCGAAATGATCTTAAGTATTGAGACAAACAGGCCTACGCAAACACTGCAGACCTGGAAGGAAATCTTCTTTAATTTTGTTTGTTTGATTTGAAGTTTAACATCCCTGTCAACACTGTAATGGTTATTTTGGAGCCCTTGCTGCCAATTTTGTGGGACTTTTACCAGACACTGAGATGAAATGACATCTCAAGCCATGCTGCCCTATGAAACCAATAGGGTTTAAAAGCAGGGTCGGCCCGACTTGCACCACATTTCCTGGGCAGGCTTAGAACCTCTAAGCGGTTTACCAGTACTAGTGTGCGGGTCAGTTTCAGCGCTGGGTGGAAGCATCATGCAGCCCATCTATTTCTTCAAGCCCCGATGGGTGTGGGCTATAATTCTTCTTTAATCTCTTCAATCTGCAAGCATGGTTAGCAGGGGAATGTTTTAACTTCTTCTGTGTTTTCACTTTCATTCATATCTCTACATAAAATGACCCACAACGTTTAAAGTATCGTTAAACTCCAACACAATCAAATCCCACAAATCTGAAATGAATAATGTGTTTTGGCCTATGACATTAGAGGTCCCAGCTTCGAAGCCTGGCAGTGGTTATAAAATTGCAGTGTCTGAGCATGCTCCACTGACATCATTTACAGGGATGAATGCCACAGTGCACCATTGTTCGGATCTGGACGTCAATTGGAGGAGAACCATCCCCTGTGCAGGTAAAAGATTACATGTCAGATTACCGTGTAGGCTTTCATCCTGCAAATAGGGGCTGTATGTACAGCTGCCAAAAATGCCCATGAGGGGTACGCAGCAGACAAAGAAAGGAAGAGAGTAATGCAAAAAAGGAAGGAATGTGTGTGTGTTTCAGTTTACATCCCACCAACAGCTAAGGTCACGCGGAAACGGGACTTCAGTTTAAAGGCTCATCTGAAAGTCTGGAGAAGCCCGGGATCGATCCTGCAATCCTTGGTTTATTTAGGAAAGTAGAATAACCACTACACCAGAGGCTTCTACAAAAAGGAATGACATCACGAAAACAAGTCTACCGTATTCGACCTATTTACCGCACCGTGCGCTTAGTTTTTTCAAAATTGTATGAAAATATTGTGGTGAAAAATCTACCTAATAAGCACACACTCAATACGAAAAAAAAATGCTTCCGATATGATTATTTTATAGAGTTGAATTTCAGCATAGGGGTTCACCACATATACATATGATTTCCCCGGGTCAAAGATGCACCAAAACTCAATATGAATTTGTTGGGAGGTTACTGTAAAGTGAGCGCTTGTGTATTTTTTTCCAGAAAAAGCTTGGGTGTGCGCTTATAGGAGCATGTGCGCTAAATAGGTCGAATACGGTATATTATTTTATATAGAATAACTGGGGTTTACAGGGGTTAACTTTATTTTTCTTATTTTTTCTCTAAAACATAGATTGTGGGTACACACAATCTGTGTTTTGAGCAAATATAAGAAAAATAGCACAATTTTCATCTTAAATTTTTTTATTTTTTGGCTGTAAAATTTCACTGTATTTGACGCTTTGTAAAGGTGTGTTTTCGTAATGAGAATGATTGGCAGTGGCACACAAAAAAGTGTCTATGTACTTGAAGAAATATACGAGCTGCATAATGCTTCCACGCACAGCTGAATCCGGCCCACACACTAGTACTGGCAAACCGCTTAGCGGATCTAAGTCTGTCCAGGAACCGCAGTGCGAGGCGGACGGTCAATACTAATAAACCCTATTGGTTTCATTGGGCGACAGTGCTTGAGATGTCATTGCATCTCAGTGTCGGGTAAAAGTCCCACAAATTGGAAGCAAGGTCTCCAAAATGATCTTTACAGTGTTGAAGGGGACGTTAAACCTCAAATCAAACAAACAAATACACAGACATAGAACATTTATTTACTGTCGAATAGGTATTGACAAATAACATAAGCCTTTATGGGCTTTTCTTCGACAAACAAGTGTACAATATAAAAGTAACAAAGTGTGCATCCAGTGAATGATTTGCAAGCTCATGCATGCAGTCTGATTAGTCTTCTCTGTCAGCCATTGAAGTATCGTAAACTTGTAGGAGCGTGGTAGCTCAGTGGTTTACTACTGGTTAGTGCACTTGCCTATAATGGTAGAGGCATCTGGCAGCGGTAATAAAATCATGGTGTCTGAACATGCTCCACTGGCATCATTTGCAGGGATGAATGCCACAAAGTGCACCCTCATGAGACCCCATGTGCAGGGAGAACAATAATAATAATAATAATAATAATGACTTTATTTAACGAGAAAGCCCAGTTGGACACAGTCCAATCTTCCCTGGGGTCCTCCTTCAACATATACATATGTACAATATGAACATAGAAAATTACATATATCTGTATACATATAAACATAACATAACAAACTATATAACATCTTAGATTATAGTTGTGACTGGGTTGCTGCCCATTCCAAGTATCTTTTTCTAAACTGTGGAAGGGATGCAGAAGCTTTGATGTTTTCTGGGATGGCATTCCATATTTTAGATCCAGAATAAGCAAGGGTATTCCGGTAAATTTCATAATTGGGTTTTGGCACATACAGAAGAGCATCAGATGTTGATCTTAAGTTTCGATTGTGTATTTCACTTGTAAACTGAAACAAACCTTGCAAGTATGAAGGTGTTAGATTATTCAGTATTTTGTAAACTAAAATAGCTTTTTGGTAATTTACTCTTGTTGGAAATGTCATCCACTTTAATTCAGTAAACAGCTCATTGGATGGTGTGTCTAGAGGCTTGTTTAGGATTGATCTTGCAGCACGTTTTTGAAATTTCACTACACAGTTGAGCTGTTCAGCATTAGCATTGCCCCAAATAGTGCAGCAATAATCGAGGTGGGGAAGAATGTATGCATTATAGAAAAGTTTTCTTACCGGGATTGAGAGGTACTGCTTAATCCTGTTTAGGAGATAGAGTAATGAGTTACATTTTTTCAGAGTTAGTTCGACATGAGAAATCCAGGAAAGCGTATTGTCTAAATGGACACCAAGAAGTTTTTCATTGTCTGATACTTGAATTTGTTCTCCAGCTACTATAAAAGTTGGTGGATCAAGCATTATTTTACTGGTACCTTGTTTAGATGATACGAACATAGCTTTTGTTTTTGAAACATTAAGCTTCATATCATTGCCAGAACACCATTTGCAAAAATTTTCCAAGTCAGCACTGAGTTGCCTACACAGATGGGGAACTTCTGGCCCAGCAAAATGTAAGGTGGCATCGTCTGCAAACAGGTCTAGAATGCAACCATTGATGTGTAGAGGTAAATCATTGACATATAGGAGAAAAAGCAATGGGCCGAGAACTGAACCTTGTGGTACTCCAGTACGGATTTCTTTGGTGTTTGACAATTTACCAGAAATACAGACTTGTTGATATCTGTTTGACAAGTATGATGTAAACCATTTTAAAGCTAAAGGACTGAACTTATATATAGATAGCTTTTGCAGCAGCATTTCATGATTGACTAAATCAAAGGCTTTAGTTAAGTCTAGAAATATTGCACCAACTGTTTCATGATTGTTTAAAGCATTGAGCCAATTGTCTATAAGATTTGTTAATGCTGTTTGACATGAATGCCTTTGTCTGAATCCTGACTGCTGTTCATAGATAAGTTTGTATTGGTCAAGAAAAGATACCAAACAGTTACTGATGTGCCTTTCAAATATCCCTGTGATGACAGGAAGGACAGAGATTGGCCTGTAGTTATTTATGTCACATTTTTCTCCTCGTTTGAAAATAGGAGTGATTTTTGCCTTTTTAAGTGCATCTGGATAGCTCCCTTCCTGTATACTAAGGTTGAGGATCTTTGATAAGGGCTCTGAAATAACTAAAGCCGATAATTTCAAATACTTAGCACTAATTTCGTCTATTCCAGTAGCTTTACTTACTCGGAGGTTAAGTAACTGATTTTGAATGAAGGTAGTTGTAACAAAAGGTATGCTGAATGTACTTGTAATGGGAATCTTTTCATGAACCATTTCACAAAGTTTTGAAAAGTCTGGACTAATATTACTATTACTTGCGCTGAGATGTTCAGGCAGTGAGGTAAAGTAGGAATTGAACTGATTTGCTGTCTCTTCAGGATCTAAAATAGGATTGCCATCTTCATCATGAATAAAGTTTGTATGCTGCTTAGTTGACTTGTTGGTGACATCATGTAGGTTTTGCCAGAGTTGCTTTGGATTATTATGGTTATTGTTTATAGTATTTAGACTTGTGTATGAGATCTTTAACTCTATTTCGCCAGACCCGATACTGTGTCATATTTTTATTTTTATAATTATCTCTCATGCGAATGGCATTGCTTATTGAAGAATTCATCCAGTTAGGTTGGGCCTGTCGTCATCCCCTGTGCAAGTATTGTAGTAAAAGATCCCTACCGTAATTACATCATTACTGTGTAGGCTTTCATCCTGCAAACCTGGAGTAAATGTAATGTACACCTGCACGTAATCCTTGTGTGGGGTGTTGCAAAATATATAGAAAGAAACAGACAGCTTTGACCCCTTTTCGCTTGCCACGGCCTAGACCGTGTACATGTTTACATTTAGTACCAGCGAAAAAACTGTATTAACGTGTACGCATTTATATATTCTTACGGAATATTCTTCTCTGGACGAAACAGTTAAATAAGTAAATCTTTCAAGTCAGAACACCTGCCTTTGCTAGAAAAAAAAAGTCCCCAGCGTGGCTTGATTTGTTTTGACAGATCTACATGATCACTCAAGCGAGACCGACACGAGTGGCTTTGTCTCGCGTGTCTTCAAAAGCTGATAAAAAGAATAAAAAACACATACGAAAACGATAAAACATGCCTAAAACATACCTTTATAAATTGGGAAATATCCACAAAATATTGATGTACTCAAATTAACTGTTATGGATGCATAAACAACAGAAATTGGCGTGTAATTGGTTCAAGATAGCTGTGTATATTGAATAGCGCGCGTGTGAATGACGTTGTGTAAAGCGACACCTGGCGGGAGGCTTTATCCACGAACACCTGCTACTTGAGAGAGATAACTCCGTTTAACTAATATAGTCAGATAGCGCGATATTTAAAATATTTGATTAAGGGCTGCCTCCTTGAGCAATCATATCAGTTACCTTTAAACGAACAAACACTTCTTTTTTTACCCCATCTTTTCCAGGTCTTTGTGCAGATATCGAGCCCCTATCTATCTATCTATCTATCTATCTTCTTATACTGCGTCGGTCACATTTGACCATTACCGCAGGTGTATATTACATACACTCCAGGTTTTGCAGGATGAAAGCCTACACAGTAATCATGTAATTACGGTAGGGATCTTTAACCTGCACAGGGGATGGTTCTCCCTGCACAGGGGGCCTCCAGTTAACGTCCCGATCCGAAGGACGGTGCAGTTTATGACATTCATCCCTGCAAATGGTGCCAGTGGAGCGTGTTCGGACACCGAAATTTTATCGCCGCTGCCGGGGATCGAACCCGGGACCTCTAGCATCAGAGGCAAGTGCACTAACCACTGAGCTATCACGCTCCTATAATAGCCCCTATGTAAAAAAAAAAAAAAAAAAATACAGATTGATTGGAGTCAGTCTGAAACAAAAATCACTGATGACCCATTTCAAAAACACGCCTATAGGAAAACTTAACCGCCGAAAAAACGAATATTTTAAGATAAAAAATTGTGATATTTTTCTTATTTCTGCTCAAAATATAGATTGTAGCTACTCGTTAGTTAGAACCGCCTCATCGAGGCGGTTATAACGAATACCCACGATGTATATTTTACAGCAGAAATAAGAACAAGAGGACCAAGCTGGTCCTATATCGCTCACCTGAGCTAACAGATTCAAAGTTTCAGGAAGTGCCAACCTTTACTGAAGGATTTATGAGAGGACAAGGTGATGATAAGTTAAGCATTTTCTGCAATCAAGTAGAATGTAACTCTATGATAAATAGGCTGACCACACCGGTTTTCAAACTCATTCAAGCTTTTATCCCTGACTTGTTTATATGTAACTTTCAAGAAGAACCAATATAAAACGAAGGGGCTATGGTGATGACAAGATCAACTAGAAAATGTGTCCATAGGACACGGATGCCCCCGCCAAATGCCATTCATAAACAAGGCATCACATGCGATACAAATCCCCTCGCACAAGACAACTTCATGTGTGGAAAACACTGAAAAGGCAAAAGTCCAACTTGCTTGAGATATTATCATATGCAACATTTGTGTAAAGTTTGTTTAAAAATCCATCAATAAATGTAGGTTCCAGAGTGATGACAATATTTCTCTAAAAATAGTCATAGGGACCTTTACTTGAGGCCATGGCCGCGAAAGTAGATCTTGCTCAAGATATTATCATAAGCATCTTTTCTGTGAAGTTATATTAAAATCATGAATGTAGGCGGTAGAGCGATGACAAAGTTTTTTCTAAAAATAGCCACAGTGACATTGACCTTGAGGTCATGACATTGAAAGTCAAAGCAACGTACTCGAGATATTATCTTGAGAAACATTTGTGTGAAGTTCTATTATCAACCATCAATAAATATAGGCACTAGAGCGATGACAAAGTTTTTCTAAAAATAGCCACAGTGACCTTGAAAGTCGAACTCGCTCGAGATATTGTCATAAGGAACATTTGTGTGAAGTTATACTGAAATCGAAGAAAAAAAACGTAAGCGCTAGAGCCATGACAAAACTTTTCTGAAAATAGCCACAGTGACCTTGACCTTGAAAGTCAAACTCCCTCAAGGTATTGTCATAAGGAACATTTGTGTGAAGTTATATTGAAATCAGTGAAGAAATGTAGTCGCTAGAGCGATGACAAAGTTTTTCTCAAAATAGCCACAGTGACCTTGACCTTGAAAGTCGAAATCGCACGAGATATTGTCATAAGGAACATTTGTGTGAAGTTATACTGAAATCGGTGAAGAAATGTAAGCGCTAGCGCCATAACAAAGTTTTTCTAAAAATAGCCACAGTGACACTGACCTTGAAAGTGGAACTGGCTACAGATATTGTCATAAGGAACATTTGTGTGAAGCAATATTGAAATTGGTGAAAAATGTAAGCGCTAGAGCAATGACTAAGTTTTTCAAAAATAGCCACAGTGACCTTGACCTTGAAAGTCGAACTCGTTAGAGGTATTGTCATAAGGAACATTTGTGTGAAGTTATATTGAAATCGGTGAAGAAATGTAGGCGCTGGAGCGATGACAAAGTTTTTTCTAAAAATAGCCACAGTGACATTGACCTTGAAAGTGGAACTCACTAGAGATATTGTCATAAGGAACATTTGTGTGAAATTATATTGAAATCGGTGAAGAAATGTAATCGCTAGAGCGATGACAAAGTTTTTCTTAAAATAGCCCCAGTCACCTTGACCTTGAAAGTGGAACTCATTAGAGACATTGTCATAAGGAACATTTGTGTGAAGTTATTGAAATCAGTGAAGAAATGTAGGCACTGGAGCGATGACAAAGTTTTTCTAAAAATAGCCACAGTGACCTTGACCTTGAGGTCATGACCTTGAAAGTCAAACTCGCTCGAGATATTGTCATAAGAAACATTTGTGTAAAGTTATATTGAAATCAGTGGAGAAATGTAGGCGCTAGAGCGATGACAAAGTTTTTCTAAAAATAGCCACAGTGACCTTGACCTTGAGGTCATGACCTTGAAAGTCGAACTCGCTCGAGATATTGTCATAAGAAACATTTGTGTGAAGTTATATTGAAATCAGTGAAGAAATGTAGGCGCTAGAGCGATGACAAAGTTTTTCTAAAAATAGCCACAGTGACCTTGACCTTGAGGTCATGACCTTGAAAGTCGAACTTGCTCCAGATTTTTTATAAGGAACATTTGTGTGAAGTTATATTGAAATTGGTGAAGAAATGTAGGCGCTAGAGCGATGACAAAGTTTTTCTAAAATAGCCACAGTGACCTTGACATTGAGGTCATGACCTTGAAAGTCGAACCCGCTCGAGATTTTTTTTATAAGGAACATTTGTGTGAAGTTATAATGAAATTGGTGAAGAAATGTAGACGCTAGAGCGATGACAAAGTTTTTCTAACAATAACCACAGTGACCTTGACCATGAGGTCATGACCTTGAAAGTCGAACTCGCTCGAGATTTTTTTATAAGGAACATTTGTGTGAAGTTATGCTATATCCCCCCTCACAACTGTTGTGCGAGGGGATAAAAATATTACAAATGTACTTCAAATCAATCATAAAATATATGCATCGGGGGCAGATAATCCAAAAACCAAAAATGCAAGAGTTGTCTTCCTTGTTCATGACACACCGTCTCAGTGTGATGAATGCACCTGTGAAGTTTCATGAATATATTCCATACGGTTTAGGAGTTATTGCCCGAACACGGTTTACTATATGGTACTAAGTCAAGGGCAGATAATTCAAAAAACAAAAATGCAAGAGTTGTCTTATTTGTTCATGACACATCGTCTAAGTGTGATGAATGCACCTGTGAAGTTTCATGAATATATTCCATACGGTTTAGGACTTATGGCCCGGACACGACATACCATTGGACTATATATGGATGTAAGTCAAGGGCAGATATTTCAAAAAGTAAACAAGCAGGAGTTGATTCCTTATTCATGACACATCGTCCAAGTATGATGGATGCACCTGTGAAGTTTCATGATTATATTCGGTACGGTTTAGGAGTTATGGCCCGGAAACGGTTAAACCAAAAATGCAAGAGTTGTCTTCCTTGTTCATGACACATCGTCTCAGTGTGATGAATGCACCTGCGAAGTTTCATGAATACATTCCATACGGTTTAGGAGTTATGGCCCGGACACGATGTCGGGACGGACGGACGAACGAACGGACGAACGGACGGACGAACGGACGCACGGACAGACAGGGGTAAAACTTAATGCCCTTTCCACCATTCTTCGAAAGGCGGGGGCATAAAAATGAGCAATTATTTGCTGCAATCAAAGGGATGTAACTCTATGATAAATAGGCCTTACTCACCAGTTTTCAAACTCCTCCAAGCTTTTCTGCCTGACTTACTTGTTTAGTTTCATGAAGATCCGATCAAAACCGAAGGGGCGGCAGTGATGACAAGGTCTAAAATAAGCATTTTCAGCCAAGCAGGGGACATAGCTCCATGATTAATTGACTGACATTGCTAGTTTTCAAACTTATCTGAGCTTTTATACATAACTTACAAACATATAAATTTCAAGCCTGACGATCCATGAAAACTGAAGGAGTTACAGCCAAAAAAGAGGCACTTTCTGCAATCCAAGGGGTGTAACTCTATGATAAATAGGTTGACCTCATCGGTTCACGAACTCATCCATTTTATCCCTAACTTACTTACATGTAAGTTTTAAGAAGATCCAATAAAATTGAAGGAGCTATATTGATGACAAAGTAAAACAGCAGGCATTTTCTGTAATCAAGGGGACATAAGTCCCTGAAATACAGGCTGACCTCACCAATTTTTTAACTCAGCCGAGGTTTTATCAGTTACTTACATGTACGATTCAAGATGATCCGATGAAAACTGAAGGGGGCTTTGGTGATGACACGTTCAAAAATAGGCATTTTAAGCAGTAAAAGGGACACAATTCTACATTAAATAAGCCAACCTCGTCAGTTTTCATCCTCGCTTTTATCCCTGACTTACTTGTTTGTAAGTTTCAAGAAGATCCAATCAAAACTGAAGGTCTAATTTGGTGATGACAAGGTCAAAACCAAGCATATTCAGCAAAGTAGGGGACATAACTCCATGAGTAATCGACCTACATCCCTAATTTTCAAACTTATCCAAGCTTTTAACCCCAACTTCTTTGTATGTAAGTTTCAGGAAGATCTGATAAAAACTGAAAGGGCTATGGTGATGACAAGGTCAAAAATAGGCATTTTTCTATAATTAACTATAATCAAGAGGACATGACTCTCCGAAATATAGGCCGACCTCCCAATTTTTTTAACTCAGCCCAGGTTTTATCCCTTACTTACTAACAGGTAAGTTACAAAAAGATCCGATGAAAACTGAAGGGGCTATGGTGATGACAAGGTCAAAATAGGCATTTTCTATAATTAACTATAATCAAGGGGACATAACTCTCCGAAATATAGGCCGACCTCCCAATTTTTTAACTCATTCCAGATTTTATCCCTCACTTACTAACAGGTAAGTTACAAAAAGATCCGATGAAAACTGAAGGGGCTATGGTGATGACAACGTCAAAAATAGGCATTTCCTGTTGTAAAGGGGATGTAACTCTACAATAGATGAGCCAACCTCATCAGTTTTTTAAATCAACCAAGCTTTTATCTCTTACTTACTTGTTTGTAAGTTTCAAGAAGATCCGATCAAAACTGAAGAGGCTACGGTCATGACAAGGTCAAAAATAAGCATTTTTAGCAAAAGAGGGGACATTACTATGTCAGTAATCGCCCAACATCACTAGTTCGCAACCTCATCCAAGCTTTTAACCTGGACTTACTTGTACTTAAGTTTCAGGAAGTAATCAAAGGGATGTAACTCTATGACAAATGGGCCGACTTGGCCGGTTTTCGAGCTCATCCCAAGCTTTATCCCGAGCCACCTTACATATAAGTTTCAGAAAGATCCAATCAAAACTGAAGGGGCCACGGTGTTGAAAAGGTCAAAAATCGGCATTTTCAGCAATCAAAGGGAGGTAACTCTATGATAAATGGGCCAACTTGGCCCTTATTCAAACTCATCCGACATTTTATCCCCAGCTACCTTACATATAAGTTTCAGAAAGATCCGATCAAAACTGAAGGGGCTATGGTGATGACAAGGTCAAAAATCAGTATTTTCCGCAATCAAAGGGACGTAATTCTATAATAAATGGGCCGACCTAGCCGGTTTTCGAACTCATCCGAGTTTTTATCCCCAGCCACCTTACATATAAGTTTCAGAAAGATCCGATCAAAACTGAAGGGGCTACGGTGTTGACAAGGTCAAAAATTGACATTTTCAGCAATCGAAGGGACGTTCCTCTATGATAAATGGGTCGACGTGGCCTGTTTTCAAACTCGCCTGAGTTTTTATCTCAAGTTACCTTTCATATAAGTTTCAGATAGATCCGATCAAAAATGAAGGGGCTACAGTGATGACAAGGTCCAAAATCGACATTTTCAGCAATCAAAGGTATGTAACTCTATGATAAATGGGCAGACTACGCCGGTTTTCGAACTCATCCGAGGTTTTACCCCAAGCCACCTTACATACAAGTTTCAGAAAGATCCGATCAAAACTGAAGGGGCTACAGTGATGACAAGGTCAAATATCTGCATTTTCAGCAATCAAAGGCATGTAACTCTATGATAAATGGGCCGACTTGGCCGGTTTTCGAGCTCATACGAGGTTTTATCCCCAGCCAACTTACATATAAGTTTCAGAAAGATCCGATCAAAACTGAAGGGGTTACTGTGATGACAAGGTCAAAAATCGGCATTTTCAGCAATCAAAGGGACATTACTCTATGATAAATGGGCCGACTTGGCCGGTTTTCGAACTAATCCAAGTTTTTGTCCCCAGCCACCTTAGATATAAGTTTCGGAAGGAGCCAAACAAAACTGAAGGGGCTACGGTGATGACAAGGTCAAATATCTGCATTTTCAGCAATAAAAAGGACGTAACTCTATGATAAATAGGCCGACTTGGCCGGTTTTCGAACTCATCCGAGGTTTTATCCCCAGTCACCTTACATATAAGTTTCAGAAAGATCCGATCAAAACTGAAGGGGCTATTGTGATGACAAGGTCAAAAATCGACATTTTCAGCAATCAAAGGCACGTTACTCTACGATAAATGGACAGACTAGGCTCGTTTTCGAACTCATCCGAGGTTTTATCACCAGTCACCTTACATATAAGTTTCAGAATGATTCGATCAAAACTGAAGGCGCTATTGACTCGATTTGTTCGGTTTTCAAACTCGTCTGAGTTTTTATCCCAGGCTACCTTTCATATAAGTTTCAGATAGATCCGATCAAAAATGAAGGGGCTACAGTGATGACAAGGTCCAAAATCGGCATTTTCAGCAATCAAAGGGACGTAACTCTACGATAAATGGGCAGACTAGGCTCGTTTTCGAACTCATCCGAGGTTTTATCCCCAGCCACCTCACATATAAGTTTCAGAAAGATCCTATCAAAACTGAAGGGGCTACAGTAATGACAAGGTCAAATATCTGCATTTTCAGCAATCAGAGGGATGTAACTCTATGATAAATGGGCCGACTTGGCCAGTTTTCGAGCTCATTCGAGGTTTTATCACCAGCCAACTTACATATAAGTTTCAGAAAGATCCGATCAAAACTAAAGGGGTTACAGTGATGACAAGGTCCAAAATCGGCATTTTTAGCAATCAAAGGGACATTACTCTATGATAAATGCACACTGGTCAATACATACGCACAGGCTGCGTAGCGGTCGCATAGGCTTCGTATTTTGGACGCATAGGCTTCGATGAAAAATGGCGGATGACAGTTCGTCAATGCAGGTAAGAAACGGTTTTTACGTAAATCTAAATGTTGTATAGCGTTGTCCAATACTGACATCTGCCTTACGGACCACTTTATTAACGTGCGGCTTCGTCTGTTGCAAGAAAAAGTTTGAAAAACGGAATATAGAAAAATAGACCCCAAAAGAAATTTGGCATTCAACACAGATTCACCTGTATTTTCACTTTGGCCCGGTAGCCCTATGTAACTACACGTTTTTGGCTGGTGTTCTGGCCGATAAATTGTGAATAATGATAATGAAATCGAAAAGCTAACATGCAACTTTCGTCACATCTTTTGCGAAAACGAAAAATCATGATATTTCGATACAACGAACGTAGCTTCGTTACCTATTACAACGCAGAGGCTGCGAACTAAATTTGAAAGCCCTGAATTATGTAGTATAATAACGAATGATATTAAATTAATATCGAGAAATGAGCCAACCAGCGTTAGTTGATGATGCTAAAGACATTCTGCATCATTTATACCAAACACATTTTCATTCTCAGCTATGCAAATACAAAATTATGATTCGAATGCCAAAATCTGTCAAGTTACAATTATTTACACTACCGTTCATAAACTTGGCAAGTCTTTGCCAAATCTGATAAGTATTAAGTCAAATAATATTTGCACTGTATGAATTTCTGTCGTGTTTTTATTACAACGCACGTGGCTTAGGAATTTACGACGTGCAGGTTAATACAGAGATGGGCAGACGCATTACGAAAACACGCCTATTAAAATACCACTAAAAAGATAAAAACATTCAGATAAAACATCCTGATAGCTTTGATATTTCTGCTCGCCCGGGCCAGGCGGTTCTAACGCGTATCCACAATCTGTGTTTCTGAGAATAAATAAGGAAATATAATAGATGCAGAAAATCTGTCAATGTACACTACCGTTCATAAACTTGGTAAGTCTGTCTTCGTCAAATCTGTTAAAGGAGACAGGAAAGCGATAATCTGTTACAATAAATAGGTAAACATCAATAAACCCTTTCTTCTACTGAAAACTGCAGGTTTCTAAGTGGTCTGATAAGGATTTAATCACTGTGTAATCTCCAGCCATTTACTCTGCTAAAGAACTGACCTTGAAAATTCCAATTAACCACAGATATGCCCTGACGTCATCCATGAGGAATCTAGAAGCTTGGTGTGTACTGAATAGGCAGATGTAGCAATGTTGAGGTTTAAAACAGAAGCTTAAAATGGAGCAAAATAAGCAAGAACTGGCCACTCTTTGAGGGGACTTCACTTTAGATATTCAGCCTTATATGTTTGAGTCCAGGGAAATTTGTGATCAGGAATTTAGTGAGGGAAGCAGCAGCTCTGAAGAAAGCTATCTTACATGTCAATCACAACAATTGTCGTCTGCATAGTCATCTGCTGCTTTCTTTAAATGTTACCTGAACCAATCTAAGTCTGATCCAGTCTGATCTTGGTCCACACTGTCTGCCTATAAGCGAAAATATTATTAAAAAAAAAAAAAAAAAAGAAAAAAAAAAAACTTTAAGAAGATGCAGCAGACAGTATAAACAGGGGCCATTTTACAATTCAGGTTTTTCTTACAGTTGATTCGTCCGGTTTTCCACCCATGCGCACTCTTAAAATGGAGATAGCAGTCTTCATTTTGATTGGGTGTTTATGGATTTGCCTAACTGATATAGGAAAATGAAACAGCAACCAAAAGTAGCCAAAGCTAGCCATTGGCTCCAGATGAATTCGGCCTAGGTTGGTATCCCAAACGAACGGTTGTATGTCAATTCATTATTGGTAGAGAATCCTCTCATGTCGCAGAACATGACTCAGTGGAACCGTTTTGTTTGTGTTGATGTAAACGTCCCCGACAACATCATTCAGGTCATTTTTGAGACATTGTTTCCGAATTTATGGGACTTTTACCCGCAACTGAGACGAAATGACATGTCAGACCCTACCGCATATAAAGCATACTTGCAATTGCTAAATATGAATGACCCGTTTATTTTTTGAAAAGACAAATACTAGTTTTTGGGTCGATTATTTATCAATCGCCACAAAGTAAAAGAGTGCAAGTAGCTCTACAGTGCTTAAGTCCACGTGATTATCACTGATTGGTAGGAAATCCAGGGAACTTGTATATAGAAAACAGCAGAGTTTTTTTTTCTTCGAAGAGAGGTCAACGTGTTGCGTAATACGGAAATCCATAGATCATGGATTGGGTTTTTCAAACAGTGTATGTCCAGATCTAATGCCACAGAACGCGGCGTCTAATCAGGGTATTCACCGTTTGCTCATATTACATGAATTGAAGGGCCAAACGCAGCGTCTTATCAGGGTCTTCACTTTTTGCTTTAAACTGTAGTTTAAGGGTTAAAGGAAACAGTTTAAATCCATAAGTAAGCATCCAGCCGACAGACTTTAGTGCAGTTTATATTTTACTTTTGGTCCTTTGAGATCAGCGTAAATATTCTGAGATATCAGAAATAAATTATTGGTTTAGAATCATATTCTAGACATGTTTTTAATTATTTGGACCCCATTTTGATTTATATCAGTCTTTGAATCGACTGCCTATTCGAAATTCGCAAAATTGCAGTACGTTTCCTCTGGCTTTCGTTGCCGGATCAATACACGGTCACTGATGAGGCTTTATTAGCTGAAACTACGTAGTATGACCCATCTTCTTTCTTATGAATGTTTTCATTGCTCTTAGAGGAACTCAATTTAGATTTTTATTTTTCTTAAAAAAGTAAATCTTTGGGCCGGAGCCGTCAGAGTTATGAAAGGGCCGTAAAGCAAAAACATTTTTATCTATCTTATCTTATAATATCGAAGATTGATTTCACGAAATGGGTTACTGAAATCATTGCAAGCAAGTATTTTTCTGAATTTATATTCTAAGTCACTATGAAATTCAGATTCTTATAGGCTATGTTGCAGAAGACAGTCTGGTTAGCAAAACATTATGATGTAAGGACAGAGATTGAAAAAAGATCTGAGATAAAAAAAGTCTTGTATTTTTTTTCTTCTTTGATCCTATAAAGGCTAGAATAGCTTATATGTTTACTGTTTAATGGGCAGATGCTTCTATTATATCGGAAACGAAGACTGGGATCAGACAGTGCAGGCGCGATTAATGAACCTTTGCTGGAGTTTTGTAGGAGCTGCATGTATTCGATTGAAACATTTAAATAGAAGTCGGAGAATCACGAAAACATGCCTATATAATTCTGACCCCCATAAATCCAACTTTTATATAGTAAAACTGAGCTTTAAAGGGATATACATTGTTTTCCTTATTTCTTCTCAGAAATTCAGATTGTGGATACGCGATAAAACCGCCTGGTCCGGGTGGTTGTAGCAAGTTCCCATACACTTGTCTTGAGCAGACATATTTAAACTATCATAATGTTTTATCTGAAAGTATTTTTTTTTAATCTTTTTAGTGGTATTTTAATAGGCGTGTTTTCGTAATGCGTCTTCGCATCTCTGTAACCTACGAAGCCATGTGCTTTGTAAAAACACGACAAAAATTCATACAGTGCAAATATTATTTGGCTTAATACTTAACAGATTTGATGAGGACTTGCCGAGTTTATGAACGGTGGTGTCAATAATTGTAAATTGACAGATTTTGTGCATTCGCCTCAAAATGTTGTACATGTATTTGCATAGCTGAGACTGAAAATGTTTTCGGTATAAATGATACAGAATGTCTTTAGCATCACCAACTAACGCTGGTTGACTGATTCCTCGACATTAATTCAATAGCATTCGCTATAATACAGGGCTTTCAAATTTAGGTCGCAGCCTCTGCGTTGTAATAGGTAACGAAGCTACGCGCGTTGTATCGAAATATCAAGATTTTTATTTTTCGCAAAAGATATGACGAAAGTTGCATAGTAGCTTTTCGATTTCATTATCGTTATTCACAATTTATCAGCCAGAACACCAGCCAAAAATGTGTAGTAACATAGGGCGACCGGACCAAAGTGAAAATACAGGTGAATCTGTGTTGACTGCCAAATTTCTTTTGGGGTCTATTTTTCTATATTCCGTTTTTCCAACTTTTTCTTGCAACAGACGAAGCCGCACATTAATAAAGTGGTCCGTAAGGCAGATGTCAGTATCGGGAAATGCAATACAACAGTTGGTTTAACGTAAAAACCGTTTCTTACCTGCATTGACGAACTGTCATCCGCCATTTTTCATCGAAGCCTATGCGTCCAAAATACGAAGCCTATGCGATCGCTACGCAGCCTGTGCGTATGTATTGACCAGTGTGAAATGGGCCGACTTGGCCGGTTTTCGAACTCATCCAAGTTTTTATCCCCAGCCACCTTACATATAAGTTTCGGAAAGATCCGAACAAAACTGAAAGGGCTACGGTGATGACAAGGTCAAATATCTGCATTTTCAGCAATCAAAGGGACGCAACTCTAAAATAAAAAGGCCGACTAGGCCGGTTTTCGAACTCATCCGAGGTTTTATCATCAGTCACATTACCTATAAGTTTCAGAATGATTCGATCAAAACTGAAGGGGCTATTGTGATGACAAAGTCAAAAATCGGCTTTTTCAGCAATTAAAGGGACGTAACTCTATGATTAATGGACCGACTTGGCCGGTTTTCGAACTCATCAGAGCTTTTATCCTCAGCCACCTTACATATAAGTTTCAGAAAGATCCGATCAAAATTGAAGGCGCTACGGTGATGACAAGCATTTTCCATTGTAAGTCTATGGGAAATTGGGATTGCCATAGCAACCAAAGTTTTCGTTCAATTTTGATAAAAAGCTAAATTCTTCGTTGCCCCACCCAAGGCATGCTACAGATAAGAAATGATTGAGATCAGCCTGCAGGCTGCAGAGATATAACTGGTCAAAGGTGGTGACGGACAGACGACGGACGACGGATGACCAGTTATACTATAAGCTCCCCTGGAGACTTCGGCCCAGGTGAGCTAAAATAAGGTTTACCCCTGTAAGCCCCAGTTTCATGGTTTTACTATATAAAAGTGGGGTTCAAGGGTGTCAAAATTATATAGGCGTGTTTTCGTGGTGTTGCTACCCCATAGTCCACATGTTATCTCACATATTGGAGAAATGTGCTAACACGAAAACACGTATATCTACGCCTATTATAATTCTGACCACCTTGAAATACACTTTTATTTTAACCTACTTTTATGCGTTATTTTTCTTGTTTCTGCCCAGAAACATAAATTGTGGGTAGGTCCCTACTCGTTAAAATCGCCTCGGCGAACAGGCTTGCCGAAGCGGTTCTAACGTGTACCCACAATCTATATATATGAGCAGAAATACGAAGGATATCACAATTTTTCAACAGGAATTTTTCAGTTTTTGGTGATAAAATTTGCAATACATGCAGCAGTAAATAGGCGTGTTTTCATATTGCAGTGAGCCCGTTTAATGCTGAGAACGGCTAGGAACGGTTCTCGAGAATGTGGATTCCATTAAATACCTTGGTATGACAACAATCACACTGGTCAATACATACGCACAGGCTGCGTAGCGGTCGCATAGGCTTCGTATTTTGGACGCATAGGCTTCGATGAAAAATGGCGGATGACAGTTCGTCAATGCAGGTAAGAAACGGTTTTTACGTAAATCTAAATGTTGTATAGCGTTGTCCAATACTGACATCTGCCTTACGGACCACTTTATTAACGTGCGGCTTCGTCTGTTGCAAGAAAAAGTTTGAAAAACGGAATATAGAAAAATAGACCCCAAAAGAAATTTGGCATTCAACACAGATTCACCTGTATTTTCACTTTGGCCCGGTAGCCCTATGTAACTACACGTTTTTGGCTGGTGTTCTGGCCGATAAATTGTGAATAATGATAATGAAATCGAAAAGCTAACATGCAACTTTCGTCACATCTTTTGCGAAAACGAAAAATCATGATATTTCGATACAACGAACGTAGCTTCGTTACCTATTACAACGCAGAGGCTGCGAACTAAATTTGAAAGCCCTGAATTATGTAGTATAATAACGAATGATATTAAATTAATATCGAGAAATGAGCCAACCAGCGTTAGTTGATGATGCTAAAGACATTCTGCATCATTTATACCAAACACATTTTCATTCTCAGCTATGCAAATACAAAATTATGATTCGAATGCCAAAATCTGTCAAGTTACAATTATTTACACTACCGTTCATAAACTTGGCAAGTCTTTGCCAAATCTGATAAGTATTAAGTCAAATAATATTTGCACTGTATGAATTTCTGTCGTGTTTTTATTACAACGCACGTGGCTTAGGAATTTACGACGTGCAGGTTAATACAGAGATGGGCAGACGCATTACGAAAACACGCCTATTAAAATACCACTAAAAAGATAAAAACATTCAGATAAAACATCCTGATAGCTTTGATATTTCTGCTCGCCCGGGCCAGGCGGTTCTAACGCGTATCCACAATCTGTGTTTCTGAGAATAAATAAGGAAATATAATAGATGCAGAAAATCTGTCAATGTACACTACCGTTCATAAACTTGGTAAGTCTGTCTTCGTCAAATCTGTTAAAGGAGACAGGAAAGCGATAATCTGTTACAATAAATAGGTAAACATCAATAAACCCTTTCTTCTACTGAAAACTGCAGGTTTCTAAGTGGTCTGATAAGGATTTAATCACTGTGTAATCTCCAGCCATTTACTCTGCTAAAGAACTGACCTTGAAAATTCCAATTAACCACAGATATGCCCTGACGTCATCCATGAGGAATCTAGAAGCTTGGTGTGTACTGAATAGGCAGATGTAGCAATGTTGAGGTTTAAAACAGAAGCTTAAAATGGAGCAAAATAAGCAAGAACTGGCCACTCTTTGAGGGGACTTCACTTTAGATATTCAGCCTTATATGTTTGAGTCCAGGGAAATTTGTGATCAGGAATTTAGTGAGGGAAGCAGCAGCTCTGAAGAAAGCTATCTTACATGTCAATCACAACAATTGTCGTCTGCATAGTCATCTGCTGCTTTCTTTAAATGTTACCTGAACCAATCTAAGTCTGATCCAGTCTGATCTTGGTCCACACTGTCTGCCTATAAGCGAAAATATTATTAAAAAAAAAAAAAAAAAAGAAAAAAAAAAAACTTTAAGAAGATGCAGCAGACAGTATAAACAGGGGCCATTTTACAATTCAGGTTTTTCTTACAGTTGATTCGTCCGGTTTTCCACCCATGCGCACTCTTAAAATGGAGATAGCAGTCTTCATTTTGATTGGGTGTTTATGGATTTGCCTAACTGATATAGGAAAATGAAACAGCAACCAAAAGTAGCCAAAGCTAGCCATTGGCTCCAGATGAATTCGGCCTAGGTTGGTATCCCAAACGAACGGTTGTATGTCAATTCATTATTGGTAGAGAATCCTCTCATGTCGCAGAACATGACTCAGTGGAACCGTTTTGTTTGTGTTGATGTAAACGTCCCCGACAACATCATTCAGGTCATTTTTGAGACATTGTTTCCGAATTTATGGGACTTTTACCCGCAACTGAGACGAAATGACATGTCAGACCCTACCGCATATAAAGCATACTTGCAATTGCTAAATATGAATGACCCGTTTATTTTTTGAAAAGACAAATACTAGTTTTTGGGTCGATTATTTATCAATCGCCACAAAGTAAAAGAGTGCAAGTAGCTCTACAGTGCTTAAGTCCACGTGATTATCACTGATTGGTAGGAAATCCAGGGAACTTGTATATAGAAAACAGCAGAGTTTTTTTTTCTTCGAAGAGAGGTCAACGTGTTGCGTAATACGGAAATCCATAGATCATGGATTGGGTTTTTCAAACAGTGTATGTCCAGATCTAATGCCACAGAACGCGGCGTCTAATCAGGGTATTCACCGTTTGCTCATATTACATGAATTGAAGGGCCAAACGCAGCGTCTTATCAGGGTCTTCACTTTTTGCTTTAAACTGTAGTTTAAGGGTTAAAGGAAACAGTTTAAATCCATAAGTAAGCATCCAGCCGACAGACTTTAGTGCAGTTTATATTTTACTTTTGGTCCTTTGAGATCAGCGTAAATATTCTGAGATATCAGAAATAAATTATTGGTTTAGAATCATATTCTAGACATGTTTTTAATTATTTGGACCCCATTTTGATTTATATCAGTCTTTGAATCGACTGCCTATTCGAAATTCGCAAAATTGCAGTACGTTTCCTCTGGCTTTCGTTGCCGGATCAATACACGGTCACTGATGAGGCTTTATTAGCTGAAACTACGTAGTATGACCCATCTTCTTTCTTATGAATGTTTTCATTGCTCTTAGAGGAACTCAATTTAGATTTTTATTTTTCTTAAAAAAGTAAATCTTTGGGCCGGAGCCGTCAGAGTTATGAAAGGGCCGTAAAGCAAAAACATTTTTATCTATCTTATCTTATAATATCGAAGATTGATTTCACGAAATGGGTTACTGAAATCATTGCAAGCAAGTATTTTTCTGAATTTATATTCTAAGTCACTATGAAATTCAGATTCTTATAGGCTATGTTGCAGAAGACAGTCTGGTTAGCAAAACATTATGATGTAAGGACAGAGATTGAAAAAAGATCTGAGATAAAAAAAGTCTTGTATTTTTTTTCTTCTTTGATCCTATAAAGGCTAGAATAGCTTATATGTTTACTGTTTAATGGGCAGATGCTTCTATTATATCGGAAACGAAGACTGGGATCAGACAGTGCAGGCGCGATTAATGAACCTTTGCTGGAGTTTTGTAGGAGCTGCATGTATTCGATTGAAACATTTAAATAGAAGTCGGAGAATCACGAAAACATGCCTATATAATTCTGACCCCCATAAATCCAACTTTTATATAGTAAAACTGAGCTTTAAAGGGATATACATTGTTTTCCTTATTTCTTCTCAGAAATTCAGATTGTGGATACGCGATAAAACCGCCTGGTCCGGGTGGTTGTAGCAAGTTCCCATACACTTGTCTTGAGCAGACATATTTAAACTATCATAATGTTTTATCTGAAAGTATTTTTTTTTAATCTTTTTAGTGGTATTTTAATAGGCGTGTTTTCGTAATGCGTCTTCGCATCTCTGTAACCTACGAAGCCATGTGCTTTGTAAAAACACGACAAAAATTCATACAGTGCAAATATTATTTGGCTTAATACTTAACAGATTTGATGAGGACTTGCCGAGTTTATGAACGGTGGTGTCAATAATTGTAAATTGACAGATTTTGTGCATTCGCCTCAAAATGTTGTACATGTATTTGCATAGCTGAGACTGAAAATGTTTTCGGTATAAATGATACAGAATGTCTTTAGCATCACCAACTAACGCTGGTTGACTGATTCCTCGACATTAATTCAATAGCATTCGCTATAATACAGGGCTTTCAAATTTAGGTCGCAGCCTCTGCGTTGTAATAGGTAACGAAGCTACGCGCGTTGTATCGAAATATCAAGATTTTTATTTTTCGCAAAAGATATGACGAAAGTTGCATAGTAGCTTTTCGATTTCATTATCGTTATTCACAATTTATCAGCCAGAACACCAGCCAAAAATGTGTAGTAACATAGGGCGACCGGACCAAAGTGAAAATACAGGTGAATCTGTGTTGACTGCCAAATTTCTTTTGGGGTCTATTTTTCTATATTCCGTTTTTCCAACTTTTTCTTGCAACAGACGAAGCCGCACATTAATAAAGTGGTCCGTAAGGCAGATGTCAGTATCGGGAAATGCAATACAACAGTTGGTTTAACGTAAAAACCGTTTCTTACCTGCATTGACGAACTGTCATCCGCCATTTTTCATCGAAGCCTATGCGTCCAAAATACGAAGCCTATGCGATCGCTACGCAGCCTGTGCGTATGTATTGACCAGTGTGACAATACTCGATTTGAGATGGAATAGGTTTAAAAAAATGTGTTTCCGGTAACCCAGTCGAGACTGTTTTTGTGTCGACCATGCAGTTTTTAATATGACCACCTACCGACCTTAAAACTGTCAAAATAGCAAAATAATATGGCACTCCTTACAGTCCCTTGATCCTCACAACCTTATTATCTGAATATTTTCTTGTTATTTATGGTTTGAATTTAGCCCTTTTTCCAAATTTCGGTTCTTCTTGTTTTTTTGTTTTTTTTTTTTTGTTTTTCATTTAATAAAAAGTTGGCAGCTATTTTTGGGTCGATTGTTTTTCAGTCGACCAAAAGTTACTAAGGACAAATTTCTATTTGGCCTGATCGGCCCCCGCCCATCGGGGCTTGAAGAAATATATAGGCTGCATCATGCTTTCACGC
Organism: Lucinisca nassula; assembly: GCA_963580285.1. Lineage (NCBI taxonomy): Eukaryota > Metazoa > Mollusca > Bivalvia > Lucinida > Lucinidae > Lucinisca > Lucinisca nassula. Next base: position 68,576,126 of record OY757010.1, read on the forward strand.
AGAGCTGAAACCGACCCGCACACGAGTACTGGTTAACCGCTTAGAGGATCTAAGCCTGCCCAGGCAAAGCGGTGTGAGTCGGCCCGTCCATGCATATAAACCCTATTGGTTTCATTTGACAGCAGGGCTTGAGAAGTCATTTCATCACAAGGTCGGGTAAAAGTCCCACAGAATTGGAAGCGACGTCTCCAAAATGACATTTACAGTGTTGACGGGGACGTTAAACCTCAAATCAAACAAACAAACTAATAGGCCTGATATGCTGGAGTCCACGTGACTATCACTGATTTGAGAAAAGGAATGATATGGTTGTTAACAGAAAACAGTCGCGTTATAATTATCGATGTTACGCGTAAGTCACACAGACTATCACTGATTTGGGAAAAGGAATGATATGGTTATTAACAGAAAACAGTCGCGCTATAATTATCGATGTTACGCGTAAGTCACACCAAACTATCACTGATTTGGGAAAAGGAATGATATGGTTATTAACAGAAAACAGTCGCGCAATAATTATCGATGCTACGCGTAAGTCACACAGTGTCGTTTAAGAGAGCTATCTAAAGACTCTGGACAGGCATCATGTGTTGGGTTTAGCAAACACTGAATACTCAGATCAGACGCCGCGGATCAGCCGGCTGTTCAGGGTCTACACTGTTTGCTCAAATACTGGTGTTTAAGGGTTAAACGAAATAGTGTGTCTCAGTTGAGATTGCCAGGCTGCCTACGCCAAAAAAAAAAAAAAAAAAAAAAAAAAAAAAAGATTTAACGTCGCATATCCGGAACAAATAACATAAGCTCTGTAGAGCTTTTATTGCGACAAACAAGGTGTCCTTCCTGCCTTCATTTATCTTCCTAGGACTACCCCTGATAATGCGAGCATCAGCCAAGGGAGTTTCTGTTACACACACACCCTAGTTTCCTACGTTTTTTTACTTCTGAGCAATATCTGTGACAAAAGAACAATTCCCCAGCCCGAGGTCACTGTTTCTTTTTAAGTTGGTGACAGGTCAAGTTCAATGTCACAAGTAAAAAGGCTCTATCTCAAACGGTTCTAAAGATAAAGAAGTAGGTCACAGGCCAAAGTCAAGATCATAGGTCATTTTTTGTGTGTGTCTCTGTGTGCGTGCGTGCGTGCGTGTGTGTGTGTGAAGCTCTTGTCACAAGAAACCTGCATACCGAATATGAGGACTCTTTCTCAAACGATTCAATTTGTATGAGTGGGAATCCCTCGTCACAAGAAACCTACAAGCCAAAAATGAAGGCTCTATCTAATAAGGTTTAAACGTTAGGAAAAGTAAGTTATAGCTCAAGGTAAAGGGCACATGTCAACATTTTTGTATCAGTGGGAAGCCTTTGTCCCAAGGAACATACATGCCAAATATGAATGCTCCATCCCAAATGGTTCAAAAGTTATGTCCATGTTATTGTTTCTTTAATGTAGGTCACAAGTCAAGGTCACAGGTCAAATATTTTGTAGTATGAGTTGGAAGCCCATGTCAAAAGCAAACTTTATGCCAAATATGAAGGCTCTATCTCAAATGGTTCAAAAGTTATGGCCAATGTTATTATTTTCTTAAAAGTAGGTCACAGGTCAAGGGACATAAAAAGGTTACCGTTCTGTTAATAAAATACCTGATATGACAAAGATATATTGTCAAGATGATCATTACAAGCAAGTTTGATGATGAACAGAACAAAACTTCGGCCGCTAGTGTGTTCACAAGGTTTTTCTATGACTTAACTTACTGACCTACTTTTTAAGCCGACATGACTCATATTCGAACTTGACCCACATATTTTCAAGATGATCATTCTGAGCAAGTCTAAAACAAAATGGTTGCCTCTAGAGTGTTCACAAGGCTTTTCTATGATTTGACCATCTGATCTTCTTTTTGACCCGACATGGTCAAGATAGTCATCCTGATCATGTTTGGTGATAATTGGAGCAAAACTGTGGCCTCTAGAGTGCTCACAAGTTTCTTTTTATGATTTGAGCTACTGACCTACCTTTTGACCGACATGATTCATATTCCAACTTGACTGGGATATTGTCAAAATGATCATTCTGAGCAAGTACCAAAAGTGTGGCTTCTAGAGTGGTCACAAGGTTTTTCTTACTGACCTACTTTTGACCCGACATGACCCATATTCGAACTTGACCGAGATATTGTCAAGAAAGTTTGATGATGATTGGACCAAAAGTGTGGCCTATAGAGTGCTCACAGGATATTTTTTCTATGATTTTATCTACTGATCTACCTTTTGACCGACATGATCCATATTCCAATTCGACTGAGATATTGTCAAGATGATCATTCTCAGCAAGTTTGGTGATTATTGGACAAAATCTGTGGCCTTTAGTGTGCTCAAAAGGTATTTCTTTGACCTACTTTTGGACCTGACATGAACTGTATTCAAAACTGACCAAGATATTGTAAAGATGATCATTTCGAGCAAGAATGATGACGATTGAACAAAAAAAACTGTGGCCTTTATAGCATGCTCACAAGGTTTTTATGATTTGACCTGCTACCTATTTTTTGTCGGACATGAACCTCATTCAGAACTGGCCGAGATATAGTCAAGATGATAATTCTGACCAAGTTTGATGATGATTGGATTAAAACTATAGCTTCTAGAATGCACACAATGTTGTTTTTGTTTTTCTCTGTGGTTTGACCTTCTGACCTACTTTTTATCCGACATAACACATATTCAAACCTGACCGAGATATTGTCGTGATGATCAGTCTGACTAAGTTTGATGATGATTGGACTGAAACTGTGGTCTCTACACACAAGAATGACTGGTGTATGAATGTCATTTGACATATCACCAGTAACAATTCTGATTCTGACAACCGTTTTCCCATTGTATGCGGTTGCCATAGCAGCCGAAGCTTTTATTCGGTTTTGACAAAAAGCTTATGTCATCCATTCCACATTATAGCATGTATAGGCATGATACAGATGAGAAATGACTGAGATCAGGATGGAGAGATATAACCGATCAAAGGTGGTGTCGGACGGACAGCCAGGGAAGACCCCTGGAGCCTTCGCCCCATGTGAGCTAAAAACCAATACATCTTTATGGAAATATCTTTTGTTTCTTCGATTTGAGGGTCAACGTACCCGTCAACACTATTTAAATCATTTCGGCCCCGATAGCTCAGTGGTAGAGCGTCCGCTTCGGGATTGGGAGGTCGCGGGTTCGATCCCCGACCGCGCCATACCAAACGCGTGAAAAATGGTACTAGGAGCTCCCTTGGCTGACGCTCGCATTATTAGGGGTTGTCCTAGGAAGATAAATGAAGGCAGGTAAGTATTAGTTAGAGGATACTTTGTTTTTCGCAATAAAAGCTCTACAGAGCTTATGTTATTTGTTTCGAATATGCGACGTTAAATAAAGCTTCTTTATCTTTCTTTGCTTCCATTTTTATTTTATTTTATTTTTTTATTTTTTTTTATTTATTTATTTTTCTTTGTTTGAGCGTGTGTGTGTGTGGTGGGGGGACTTTTGAGATTAAATGACATCTCAGTCGCTGCAGCCCAATGAAACCAATATGCTTTATATGCATGGACGGGCCCGACTCGCACCACTTGGCATGCGTAGCACAGATGCTTGGGGTCAGGTCTGATTAGCTTTTTAGCCCGACAGAACAGGCCTACTATCGATAAAACTTGTTTGAAGGCCTTAAAACAATGTTTTAAAAAAGGTCCCCATCACTGATAGGTGACCTTCTGAGCGGTTTACCAGTATTCGTATGCGGTCGGCTTCAGCTCTGCATGGACGCATCATGCAACACAATCTATTTCTCCAACCCCGATGGACGGGGGCAAAACACATGTCTAATGAGATTTCGTTAGAGTGTAAAACAAAATGTAAAAAAAAAAAAAAAAAAAAACGAGCATTAAATTGGGACATACAGATCGATGATACTGAACACTACGTCATACGGACCGAACCATCTTCACCTCGCTTTATTCGCAAAAGCTTTGCTTTATATTATTCTGCTATTACATGGGTACAGGAATACGATGTGGCGGTATTGGTTAAACGCTAAACTTTAACGACCTAGTTATATTATCCAAATGTCGTAGGTCTCTGTTTTGTAATTGTATCGTAAAACTGCTTCACGATATGATACACGTATCGTCAGCAGATGTATCTCGATTATGATAGAATTCAGTGAATCGTTGCACCGCGCTATCAGACAGACAGACAGGGTGAAACAGAGAAGACACAGATGAGATGCAGCATAATGCGGCATCTCATGTGGGTCTATACTGTTTGCCACTCATCTACATATAGCTATTTTTAGACACAAGAGCTAATAAGTACTTGTTCAAAATTTTAGAGAAGCCTCTGTGGTATAGTGATTATGCTTCTTGCCTTGTAAACCAGGGGTCGCAGGGTCGATCCCGGGCTTCTCCAGACTTTTGGATGAGTCTTAAAACCGAGGTCAGGTCTCCGTATGAACTTGGCTGTTGGTGAGACGTTAACTCAAACACTCACTCAAAATTGTAGAATGAGTTGACCGAATACTCGGAGTATATACTGTATTGCCCTTGAAATGGGCATGCTGGACTACATTAAAATTATTTTTTAGGCTAGGTCCTCAGGCAATTGGAATGCCCATAATTATAATGTGTACAGTGACGGTTCTTTCAGGGTTTTGCACAGCCTTGCTTCAACCATCACTGGTGGCATGCAAGGATAAGTACCTTTTACACCTACATCTAGGCAAAGTCATTTAAACAATAAGACATAATATTATGGATTTTCTTCATTTCTCACAAAATTGACATAATTACTAGTTATCATATGTTTGACATTTTGACAGGAATTGTGTTGAATGGCGTGATAAATCAAGAAATAACAAACCTCGATGAAGCGAGTGTGATTTCAAGTCATGAGTATAATGTTTCATTAAGCATGTAGTTTTGTGACAAGAAGATATTAAATGGAATGCACATGTATTTTAACTATTTAAAGTCTGTAGAGTTAAAATGGGACATTGTTTATAAAGTGTATATTTAATATATATTTGTCCATCTGTTTTCAGAGTTTGATTAGATTTTAATAGTCCAGTCAACACTTTTGTAGGTTACTTTTGGTGGAGCAGCCTTGGCTACTCAAGTCAGATGTGAGCCTGACTGGTTATCAAGAGGTTGCGGGTTTAATACATTCGGCAACATTCTTTGGTGGAGATTGAGCTTGAAATATTTTCTATAGTCATTCTCTCCCTTTAGCTGATTCATGAAGGGCAGTGAAAAAATCTGCTCTTTACTAGGCAACGGCTTATGTCTGACAAGCTCATTATGACCTAAACAGTGTCCAATTCAAACAAAAACAAACACATCGAAAGTTTGCAACTTTTACCTTCAGTAGAGTAGATTATGAATAGTTTATAGGTTACAACGGATCTCTGTCAACTGCGTCTTTGGCTCAGTGGTTAGAGCATAAGATTAAGGGTCCTCTAGGAGCAGACTTTGTTTCGTCAAAATTGACTTTTTTCATCATAATTGAAAGGGACAGAGTTATGGCCTCCAGCTCTGTGCTCAATAGATAATGCATAGCTTGTAACCAGGGTCTGACAACTGTGTCTGGAAGTCAACTCTGGCTCAGTGGTTAGAGAACTGGTCTTTATTGTTATTTTTGTATGCATGTACAGTGGGACTTCAGTGCTTCTACACTCATGAAAATTTGTTTTTAGATGGGTTGTTTGAGCTGTTAGTACCAAGTAAGGAGACATTGTGGTGATATACAAAAAATGGACACCTTGAGGCCAGGTCTGTTTCGTGATAGAGCAAGATGTGTACACGCTGATCACACTGCTCCTTCAGGAGCACTCTGATCTGAGTCTTCATTGTTTGCTTAGGCCTTTCTGTCCCAATACATGTGCTTGGGATCATTTCGGTATATGTAAGAATGTCTTCTCTCTATCTTCTGTCAAAGACTGAGATACATGTATGACGGGTGTACTCATTTGAATTGCCAAGACGAGTCCATTCTAATGAGCACTCACAACATACCTTATAATCTGTACCGCCCCTGCCCATCGGGGCTTGAATAAATATATAGGCTGTATCATGCTTCCACGCAGACCTGAAACCGCCCGCACACTAGTACTGGTAAACCGCTTAGAGGATCTAAGCCTGTCCAGGAACCGCGGTGCGAGGACCGTCCATGCTTATAAACCCTATTGGTTTCATTTGGCGGCAGGGCTTGAGAAGTCATTTCATCTCAATGTCGGGTGAAAGTCCCACAAAATTGGAAGTAACGTCTCCAAAATGATCTTTACTGTGTTGACGGGGATGTAAAACCTCAAACAATCAAACAGTACACACAACATACACGTATCTTTTAAAGGTTAAACAACACAAATTAAATACATACTTGTACACTGAAATTATTCTGAATATATATATATATATCACCATAAGAATTTCTTAGGGACTCGACTCAAAAATGAGTGGGACCCAGTCATCGTAAACGAGTGATATGTGCTGGAGTCACTCAAAGACACCAAAGGGAGAGAAACACAAACATGAAGCGACCAGACCATAGTGGAAACCTAAACAAAGGAAGGCCATAAGGACAGTTACTTTCCCACAAAATGGCCAAATGGCCATCCAAAATAAAAAGACACAAGTGATACACACAGTAAGTAACAAACAACAAATAAAGCCTTCTCTACAGCAAAGACATTTTCTCATACTGTGGCTTTGATGTGAATAAGTGTATGTTTTGTTACAGACCTATGTGTACCTGGTTGAATGATGAAACAAGCAGGTGATCATGTCCATTTGAAAATAATAAATTCATTTTGAAGACTGCACAATTAATCAACTAGACAAAACTTTTGGGTAAAAAAGGTATGCTTTCAAGCGAATAAACTTAAATAAAGTGAGTAAAATAATGATATGTAGTGGATTTTGTCCTTATAACTCATTTTGTACCAAATGGAATCTTTCTCCTTATAAACGGTTCCGGGTCGTTTCGCCCGTGGGTCGTTTCGCCGGGTCGTTTCGCCCTGAGTCGTTTCGCCCTGATTTTGGGGGTGGGTCGTTTCGCCCTTACCTGGTGGGTCGTTTCGCCCGTGAGTCGTTTCGCCCGTGGGTCGTTTCGCCGCAATTATATTTTCAGGGAGTGACAAACGGAATGGATGAGTAAATGGACAGATGGATGAATAAATAAATGGGCGAATGGATTTGTGCGTCGGTAGATGGACGGACGCACGGATGAACGGACGGCATTTTGAATATACGGAGATTGATAAGTTAATGAATGAATGGAGAGTATTGGTAGATGGACAATCGGAAATGAATGAATAAATGAAGTGATGCTTGTGTAGATGGACGGACGGACGAACGGATATGAACTGTTCATGGTGACACGTCAAATGACACCTACGGAGGGGTGATGTATGGACGGGCTCGTTTCAGAGTTCGGATAGCGAGATAAAAAGTGAAAAAAAAAAAAAAAAAAAAAAAAAAAAACATTATAAATTGTGTATGTGATCTTCACAAATCCAAACCACAGTGTCAAAATGTGTTAAGTATGTGATATATGGGTACTCGTTAGAATCGCTTTGCCGAGGCGGTTCTAACGACCACCCACATTCCATGCCTGGAGCAGAAAAAGCAGACTATGGATACTACCAACAAAATACACAACGAAAATGCAACACATTGTTTTTCATATTTCCTCCCGAAAATACACAGACCGTTGGTGATCGTTAGAACTCTTACGACCCGAAAGCCGTAACAAAGGAAAGATGCATAGCCTGAAAAAAATCCCCGCCTATGGTGGGATTCGAACCCGGGCCGCTCGGGTGACAGTCCACTGCTCTTACCCCTGAGCCAAAGAGTCGACTCCCTGACGCAGTTGTCAGAGAGTGTTTATGAACCTAGAAGCTATGCATATGATCTACCAAGGTAGATAATGGAAGGGAGGTAACACACCCCCTCTTCAAGGAAGTCATCATTTATGATGACGTGAAGGATGCCAACTTCGGCACAAGCCAATTCTGGCATCCCGGACGAGCCCCCATCTTACGACCCGAAAGCCGTAACAAAGGAAAGATGCATAGCCTGAAAAAAATCCCCGCCTATGGTGGGATTCGAACCCGGGCCGCTCGGGTGACAGTCCACTGCTCTTACCCCTGAGCCAAAGAGTCGACTCCCTGACGCAGTTGTCAGAGAGTGTTTATGAACCTAGAAGCTATGCATATGATCTACCAAGGTAGATAATGGAAGGGAGGTAACAGAACCGCTTCTGCGAGGCGTTTCTAACGAGCACCCGAGCAGAAATATGAAAAATATAAGAATCTTTGATCAGAACAATTTTGATTTTTTTTTATTTTTTGGTACAATTTTCCAGTATTTCAATAAGCATGTTTTCGTAATGCAAACTATTAAACAGACCAGTACGATAACACAGCCGTGCGACATTGTGCATGTTTTCACATCTCTAAAATGACTGTTTTTATTATGAAAATCTGTGGTATTTTTTCTTATCTATACTGCAAACATAGGTTGATGCAGTTCTAACGAGTACCCACAACCTCTGTCTTGTAGCAGAAATAACAATAATAATGTATACCCCAGTAAACCCCAGTTTTCTTCATATATGGGGTTTAGGGGGTGTTCATTCCACGGACTTGCCTCAGATTCTATGACGGCTCCAACGTAAAGGCTTATCGAAAATTAGAGAGATAATGTTGGTTGGTGCCTGATGCTCTGTCTCTGGACGGGCTCATCGGAGTCTAACTGTTGGTTTTCTTTTGCTCCAGCATTTCTGTGGTTTCTTGCTGTCGAGTCCTCACCGTTGTCTCACCTCCGTGGTTCTTTGATTTTTGTGTTCACGGAGATGTTGCACTGATGAGTTAGGAGGCCTTCATGCGGACTGAACAAATTATTTGTCTAAATCGCGACGGAAGTAAGGGCGAGGATTGTGGCCACGTAAAATCGATTTAAGCCCCCCAGTGGAAATCTTCCACTGACCGTTCCAAGGCGGCTCTTCTGTGGCGATTTATTTATGTTGTTGTTTGTTACTTACTGTGTGTATCACTTGTGTCTTTTGGTTTTGGATGGCCATATGGCCATTTTGTGGGAAAGTAACTGTCCTTATGGCCTTCCTTTGTTTAGGTTTCCATTATGGTCTGGTCGCTTAATGTTTGTATTTCTTTCCCTTTGGTGTCTTTTATGGGTGGAGTAAGTTAATTGTATCAATTCCTGATCTTTGTTTTACTTCTACTTTGTTCATGTGATGCTATGATTTCAATGATATGCTTTGTTATATATTTATAAAATAAAATATGTGTTTTTTCTTATGCATAAAATTATGGGAAAAAATGAAAAGAAAGTATAAAACGTTATGTTTCTATTCCTACCCAGGTTGAGCTACAGTAGAGTCTATATAAAAGTTAAACCGACTCCATGACATTTGCTCACAAATCAATTGCTCACAAGACAGTTGCTCATTTTTACACATGACACTTAATGTGTAATATTGATTAGTACTCCTTAAGTGACATTTTTGTAAACTTTTATTCAGACACCACTGTTTAAAAATATTTTGTTTGTTGGAATTGAGGTTTAACGTTCCCGTCAACACAATTGACGTAATAATGTAACCAGTTACATGACGCCACAATTTTCGCATAAAGAACAACTGATAAGTAAATAAAACACCATGTTAACAAGTCTGTGCTATAACGTCCCCTCTAAACCCATGTTTATACAGTGAAAAACGGTTTTTCCCATACACTCTATTTCTCTTATTTCTGATTCTAGAACATATATAGACAATTGGACGGTTCTCATCCAAAATCTATGTTTTGAGCAGAATGAAAAATATGTCACATTTGTAAATATATAAGCAATCATTTTCACATAGCCATAAATCCCATTTAATTGCAAAGACTTGTTTACCTTATTTGAGCTCGAATATCTTTCTCAAAAAGGTGGTAGCTCAGTTGCTCAAACCTGACGTAGAAGCCGTCAGTAGGTAGTCCAGCTGCACCACACTAGGGCAAAACCATGTTTTCCGGAACTCCCAATACCCCCATCAACCCCTTTACATACCAAAACAAACATAACCTCAATCAATAGGGCTTGAAAACAATAAGGGCGAAACGACCCACCTAATCAGGGCGAAACGACCCACGGGCGAAACGACCCAGGGCGAATCGACCCAGGGCGAAACGACCCACGGGCGAAACGACTCATGGGCGAAACGACTCACGGGCGAAACGACCCGAGACCTTATAAACCAGAAGCCACTAAGCCCACTGATCAGAGCCTACACTGTTTGCGAAAAGTTCAGCCATTTCCAAATAAATTTTTAAAACAACACAACCTGTCAACCCTAAATTTTTTAAATGGACTCCTGCCATATATAAGGAGGAAGATGCCTGGCAGGAGTCCATTTGGTTATGGAATTGGGGGAAAGACCCTAAAATGGATAGATTCCTTTCTTTGCTACAGAAAACAGCGGGTTGTTGTTAATGGTGAATCTTCGGAGTGGGCTCCAGTTTTGTCTGGAGTCCCGCAAGGGACCGTTCTTGGTCCACTTTTGTTCTCCCTGTACATCAATGATATTTCCACTGACATTGACTCAGAAATAAGACTGTTCGCAGATGACTGTGTTTGTTACCGGGAAATTAGAGATACAGATGACTCATTGAAACTTCAGGCTGACATAGATAGATTAGGATGTTGGGCACGTAAATGGGGCATGAGATTTCAGCCAGTTAAATGCAATATTATGCAGATAACTAGGAAGAGATCTAATAAAGTTGAGGCTTCTTACACCTTAGAGGGAACGGTCCTCGAGAATGTGGACTCCATTAAATACCTTGGAGTGACAATCTCACACAACTTGAGATGGAATACTCATATTAGCAACATGTGTACTAAGGCAAATAGAACGCTTGGTTTCCTGAGGCGAAATCTTCATCAGTGCCCTCAGGATGTAAAAGAGGCAGCATATAAAGGTCTTGTTCGCCCAATCTTGGAATATGGTAGTTGTATCTGGGACCCCAGTGGAGTGATCCTTAACGATGAAATTGAGAAAGTTCAGAATAGAGCTGCTAGATTTGTAACAGGCAATTACTGCTTTGAAACTGGGAGCATGACTGGAATACTTGGAAAATTAAAATGGGAGTCTCTCAAGAAAAGGAGAAAAGACAGTAGGCTAATCCTTTTATACAAAGGTCTAAAGGGTGCTGCCAGCATTCCAACAGATGACCTTGTTCCCCCAGCTAGATACTGTAGAAATCACCATTCGTTGGCGTTTCAGACCCTTAGCGCAAGAACTGACATTTATAAAGAGTCGTTCTTCCCCAGAACCATTAGAGATTGGAATGCCCTTCCCGATTCGATTATTTCGACAGCTGAAGGTGCTGATGATTGTGTAGCTAAATTTACCTCTTTGGTTAGAGCTAGGGACTAACTTCCCACATCACAGGTCCTGGTGTATGAATGTCATTTGACGTGTCACCAGTAACAATTCTGATTCTGATTCTGATTCATTTCAAAATTTAAATGTTTTAAAAATTTATTTGGAAATGGCTGAACTTTGCGCAAACAATGTAGGCTCTGATTAGTGGGCTTAGTGGTTTCTGGCACAAAATGGGCTATCCCTTAAGAGGCCCAAGAGAAAAATGTGGCTGAAAATGTCTGTTTATGTCTTTTTTTTACTGAAAACTTAAAAATCTTCTTTGAAACCGCAAGGCCCAGGTCTTAGATATTTGGTATGAAACTTCATCTAGTGGACCTCTATCAAGATTGTTCAAATCAAAGGCCCGAGTCTTTTATATTTGTTAAGCAGCTTTATCTAATGGACCTCTATCAAAATGGTTCAAATTATAGCTGTGGGGCCAAAACTGGCCCCGCCCCGTGGTCACATGTTTTACAAAGGCCTTTAAAAATCTTCTTGTCTGAAACCAGAAAGCCCAGGTCTTTGATATTTGGTATGAGGCTTTGTCTAGTGGATCTCTATCAAGTTTGTTCAAATTATAGCCTTCGGGCCAAAAATGGTCCCCCCATGGGGCCCGCATGTTTTACATGGGCTTATATAGGGTAAAACCTTTAAAAATCTTCTTGTCTGTGAAACCAGAAGGCCAAGGTCTTTGATATTTGGTATGAAGCTTCACTTAGTGGACAGCTACCAAGATTGTTCAAATTATAATCTTGGGGCCAAAAATGGCCCTTCCCCAGGACCCATATGATTTACATAGTCTTATATAGGAAAAACCTTAAGAAAATCATCTTCTCTGAAACCGCAAGGCCCAGGTCTTTGAAGCTTCATCTAGTTGAACTCTATCAAGATTTTTCAAATTATAGCCTTCGGGCCAAAAATGGCCCCGCTACTGGGCCCATAGGTTTTACATAGGATTATATAGTGAAAAACCTTTAAAAATCTTCTTGTCTGAAACCAGAAGACCCAGGTTTGTTTGATTTGAGGTTTAACGTCCCCGTCAACACTGTAAAGGTCATTTTGGAGACGTCGCTTCCAATTTTGTGGGACTTTTACCCGACATTGAGATGAAAGGACATCTTAAGCCCTGTCACCCAATGAAACCAATAGGGTTTATAAGCATGGACAGTCCGACTCGCACCGCTTTGCCTAGGCAGGCTTAGATCCTCTATGCGGTTTACCTGTACTCGTGTGGGGGTTGGATTCAGCTCTGCGTGGAAGCATCATGCAGCCCATATATTTCTTCAAGCCTCAGGTATCTCTGATATTTATTTATGTCAGTCAGGTTAACCCTTATCTTGCTGAATATTCATTTAAGCCACACCCATTTCTGTCTATCAACCAATCAAATTACTTGATGTAATTTATTGCTACAAATTCATAAACTGAATGCCAAACAGTGTAGATCCTGATCAGATGGCTTCTTCTGATCTGGATCTACACTGTTTCCAAAGATAGGGGTTGTCGCAAACAGCATGATAAGAGTTAACGGACATGTCTTGCCTTCATTCACAGTTTCTTTTTTTTTTCTAAACATTGCTTAGGATCTTAGGTGAGCTATACAGGGCCATCTTGACCCACTTGTTACTAGTGTACTGTTTCGTGGTTTCCTGTATAAGATGGGGTAACATTCCTGTCAACTGTTAGACCATCCTCTCTTTGCTGAAGCAAAAGCATTTCAAAAGGAATATATGTCAGCGGTATGACAGCTGTATCTATTGATATTAAACTGGGTAGAAAATTTCTATCTCCAGTTAATAAGAAAATGACATTAGATATTTTGTGTCTATCTACAGCAGTTAAGAAACTGGTACTTAACTTCAAGTGTCCCCTTTCACAGACAGAAAACCGGTAAGTTTCTTTATTTGTGGGTGACATACAGCCATCATGTCTTTGGATATTTGTACTAGAGGTTTGCTAATTTAGTGTTAAGATGCCAATCACAGCAATTGTCGCCTGCTTTGTTGTCTGCTGGTTACTTTCAAAGTAATTGTTCCATACTGTGTGGACACAGATCAGACTTCTCCTAGGAGCATTCTGATCAGGGTCCTTATTGTTTGCCTATATGCAAAAATATACTGAGAGGCAAAAGTAAGTATACAGGTTAGTGAATGCCAATTTGCGTCCCAATCTCTCCCTCTCTACATACATATGAGGTATCATAAATAAGAACAACCACTTCCGCATAATTTGCAGCATTTTTGGTTAAATTTGATTAACGGATAATGAAATTGTGTCACTTGAAATGGACAAGGGGTCTGATCCAATATTTTTTCTTGAGTAGCTCCCCTTTAAACATGTGTTTCGAATAAGGGTTATTCAATAAATGATTTTTTATGCAACAAATTCAAAGAATGGCATCTGATTGGCAAGAATATGTCACATATTGAAATTAAACACAAGGTAAAGTCAACATCTTTTCTCCAAGAAAATGGCATTTTCACCTTTTACGTCATGCATTATGTTTCTATGGGATTTGTATTGAAGATAAACTTTCCATTGTGCAATTTTAGAGGTTTTACTATGGAGTAAACATAAAGATGCCGAGCAAAACAATACATATAAGTATGCGAAAGTTTCAAATGAATATCTCTTACACGATCTGAGAAAAACACCCATTTAATTCGCTATGATTTTAATTGAAAGGAAGATAATCCGGAACAGGCAGAAATTCCAATTGAGTTTGAAGCTGTTTGTTTGGGTTTAATGGCAAAGTAATGATGTGGTCTTATCGATGAATATTCGTACAGGACTTCTGTGGTGTGTACAAATTTGAATGTCGCGTACAACATGAGATTTTATTGGAAATATTGATTTTCAATTAAGGGCAATAACTCCAGCATGGATGACTGTTACAGGAAAAGAATTGGAGTTTTACAAACTTGGACGTTTGGGAAAAGCGGACATAGGCATATTTAATTAGACAGTAATACAAGATCCGGTATTCTAAATCAGAAAGTGTATACTTTTTATTGCCTCTGAGTATATATTTGAAAGCTTTGCAAGAAGATGCAGCAGGCAACATTAACAAACTTTTCAGGTGCGGTTTTTGCTGGCATCTTAACCCTTATCTTGCTGTTCATGACAATCCCTATCTTTGCAAACAGTATAGATCCAGATCAGATGACCATCTGACCAGGATCTACACTGTTTGGCATTCAGTTTATGAATTTGTAGCAATAAATTATATCAAGTAATTTGATTGGTTGATAGACAGAAATGGGTGTGGCTTGAATGAATATTCAGCAAGATAAGGATTAAGGTTAAAAACGCTTGACTCCAAGGCAACTGAGTGCATACATACATTGATCATCTTGGTTTTCTCATGATTGATTAAACTTTCGTCTCTTTATACATGTGCAACAAACTCTGTACATGTACAGAGAAAATCTTTGTTCACTGAATCACCTGTAATTATAGCCAATTCAAAATGTATAGAGTATACAGAAATATGGCAGTTTTTCCCCAATTTTTCACGTCTGTAGGCACAAATTATAGAAGTCTGCTTTTCCGTCCGTTTGTCAATCCACCAACATTTGCGACAACCCTATCTTTCACTGTAATGTAAAAGTCCATTTCTCAAGAAATATTAGAGCGCTGTTAATTATATTGGTATGATCTTGTATCTAGGGATAAAACCTTTAATGCAAGCATCCTACAGTGATTCTTGAAAAAAAGACCCAATTATGAAACCAAAAAGGTAGAAAAATGAACCTTATGGAATTTTGACTGATATGCTTTCTTTCGGTTTATTTCCCCATTTTAACATTTGACCCAAACTTTTACCCACACCATTTCAATAGTTTTTGAGAGTAAAACATGCTCGTTACAGAGGAGAGTTTATATTTGTGAGCCCATGTGTCTGTTTCATCCAACAGTCTATGCTAACCCAATGGCTATATTTATGAAGTTAAACTCTTAGCTTTTGCCAACAAACAACACTTAGTTGCGCTACTGATTGTCTGAATAAGTAACGCTCACTTCTAAAATTGCTCGTCTCCGTAACATTTTAACTCACCTCCATAACATCTCTTCCGTAACGATAGATTTCTCCCCACAGTCTGTAGCTAGACCAAAATCCAATGTTTTGCTTTAGTGATTTGATATTACTAGCAGCACTCGATGCACACAAAGATGTCCCAGTAGCTATATCGGCTTAGGTTTTTACGTTACCGAGGAGAGCAGTTACGGAGGTGGAGGACAGTTTGTTTTTTATCAACCAAACCGTTGTTGTTGGACCAATGGTCAATATCATGTTTCATATCAGTATAATCTTATATGCAAAATATATGGCAATTAGCTTAAAGTGTTCCTTTCCACCCACTGACCTTTTGAAAGCACCGTTACGGAGGTGAGACTCTGAAAAGTGACAAAATTAATTATCCACTTTCAGATTTCATATTATGTTTATATATGTTCAACAAACTCTGTACATGTACAGAGAAAATCTTTGTTCACTGAATAACCTGTAATTATAGCCAATTCAAAATGTATAGAGTATACAGAAATATGAGTTTTTTCCCCCATTTTTTAAGCCTGTAGGCACAAATTATAGGAGTCCGCTTTTCCCTCTGTTTGTCAATCCACCAACATTTGCAACACCCCTGTCTTTCATTACTCAAGAAATATAAGAGCGTTGTTAATTATATTGGTATGATCTTGTATGTGGGAATGAAAACTTCAATGCAAGCATCCTTATTTGTCCTTGGTCTACATTTCAAAGGTGACGTGTATCTTGCATCACTGGGGCATCCAACTGATAATGGCTTACAGTTGGGCAAGGCCTGCTGTGAGGTAATGGTAGAGGGTGTGTTGTTATTTCATCTGTTTCTACACTTGCATTCAAATTCCTCTTTCTCCTCTGTCCATCACCTTCACCTCCTCTACTTTGTCTTGTATCTTTTGTATCTCTTTTCTCCCTTTCTCTGGCAAAAGACAAAAAATGACCCACAAGGGTGGACGTGTCGATAAACCCCCCAAAAAACAGTCAATCACTTGACTTTGTGAACTATTGTGACAAATCTACCTTTTTCTCTAATGTTTAAGTCCATTTCTCAAGAGCTATAAGAGCTTTAGTGATAGGCCTACTTGTTTTTGTTTGTTTGTATTGTAGTTTAACGGCCCAGTCAACACCTTTTAGGTCATTTTTGAGCCGGTCAGTTTACCTATCCACACTTTTCCTGGGAGGCTTATAGGTAAGCCGTTAACCAGTACAGTGCACATTCTTTCGCCAGATAGTAATACTTGTAACAAACTTGCACCTACATGTAGGCAACACAGACACTTGGGGCCTGGACCCAGGTGAGTGATCATGGGCCGAACTGACCTCTTAAGAGTTCGATTTTTGGGGTCGGTCTAAAACGCTGAATTTCTTGCTGAATTCAGCGACCTGCTGATCAGCTTAAGGGGTCTAAAACGCTGAATTGCTGATATGCTGAATTTTATTATTTACATGTTTTTCATGGCGTATTTTGCTTGGGTTTGGGGATTTGTTATTATGCAGTCCATAAATATAGTAAGCAATGATTAAGAGAAATGATTATTTTTTTTATTTTTTTGTTTTCCGGAAGAGCGACTGAAAATAGCCATAAAACTCGCAGTCAACTGCAAGTAACCCCAAAATTTTAAATGACTATTTGCAGTCATTCTATATGCCTGCAAGTTACATTTTTCGGCCCTTGCCCATCGGGGCTTGAAGTAATAGATGGGCTGCATGATGCTTCCACGCATAGCTGAAACCGACCCGCACACGAGTACTGGTAAACCGCTTAGATGATCTAAGCCTGCCCAAGCAATGCGGTGCGAGTCGGACCGTCCATGCTTATAAACCCTATCGGTTTCATTGGTCGACAGGGCTTGAGATGTCATGAGATGTCGGGTAAAAGTCCCACAAAATTGGAAGCAATGTCTCCAAAATGACCTATACTATGGTGACGGGGACGTTAAACCTCAAATCAAACAAATACGCCACCAAAGACTCGGATCAGGCTGCGCATCTAAACAGTCTATTCATAATATGCTTGGACGCTCATCATGAAAACATGCCTATATATTTTTTACCTCATCGAACCCCACTTTTATATAGTAAAATCGGGGGTTGGTGGGCTAATCATTATTGTTCTTATTTCTGATCTAAAACATAGGTTGTGTGTTAGAACCGCTTCCAGTCTAGGTTTTGTGCAGAAACAAGAAAATATTTTTTTTTTTTTTATCTGGAATTGTTCATTCTGTAAGTATGTTTTAATATGCAAAAACAAAGTATGTACATGTATGTTTTATATTACATGCTTGGTTGTTTTGTTGGATTTGAGGTGAACAAGCTAAAAGCGGAATAAATAAAAAAATAAATAAATAAATAACTTATAAATAAATTGACTTATAATTAATGACAACCGCTCTGTGACTCAATAATCGGTAGCTTGATAATCGATTAACGAAGGCGTTGAGTGGTTGTTGAAATGCCAGTTGTTATTGATAAATACATTATAGGATTTCAATAAACGGTAGCCCGATAATCGATTAACGAAGGCGTTGAGTGGTTATTGACATGCCATTTGTTATCGATAATTGCAGTATAGCTCTACAATCACAACCACAAAAAGGTATACATGTCTCTGTGGTCCCCGTTCAGTCTTAGACAAGAAAAAATAGGAATTGCATCCAGAAAACTTACCTTTATGCATTTAAATTCTTAAATCCCACTTTAGTACAGTTAATCTGGGTGGGGGGGGGGGTGACAGGGTATGCATTATTTTTCATATTTTTGCTCACAAATGGATTGTGGGTACTGAGGCTGTTCTATCGAGTTCCCACAATCTTTGTTTTGAGCTGAAATGAATCAATTTCAATTGATGCACGGCTGCGCGGCTGAACAGATTGATCTGCCCGGTTACATGCAAAGGCGTGACACAGAATTTCATAAGAAAACCCCGATTGCTTCCTTATGTGGCCCCCGCCCATAGGAGTTTGAAGAAATATATGGGTTGCATGCTTCTTCCACGCAGAGCTGAATCCGGCCCGCACACTAGTACTGGTAAACCGCTTAGAGGATCTAAGCCTGTCCAGGAACCGCGGTGCATGGCGGACCGTCCATGCTAATAATACTGGTTTAATTGGTCGACAGGGCTTAAGATATCATTTCATCTCAATGTCGGGTAATGGTCCCACAAAATTGGAAGCCACGTCTCCAAAATGATCTTTACAATACAATACGGGGACTTTAAACCTCAAATCAAACAAATCCTTATGTGGCTGATTAAGCTAGGAATTGAGGGAAGACACTATGTTTAGGTCATTTGGGAAACGTTGCTTCAAATTTTGTGGGACTATTTTTACCCGACATTGAGATGAACAGGGTTTATATGGATGGACTTGCACAACTTTGCGTAAAGGTCATTAGGAGACGTTACGTAACATTTTGTGGGCTTTAAGAAATAGATGGGCTTTTTGACTGTTCAAAAGTACTTTCGATCAGTTGATCAGTCCCATAGGTGGTCTTCATAAAGAAATTTATTAGTTCTGGATTTTGTCAGTCGATGAACACTTAACATGTACGCATCACCTTAACAAATCAGAATGGGGGAGTCATTTTAAGTCCGTTTCCTGTGATTTGTATCCGCGCACCTTGGAAACTATGTAGATGACCCGGATCAGACTATTTGCTACAAGAGTATACACTTTTTTGTATACTTACTAAAACCCTGACATCCCACTTTAATTGGCAAGGGATCACTCAGAAATTATTATTGAAAAGATAGTATTGTCCCATATAAGTTAATTCCATTAAGTATTAAAGTGTGCGGTGGCCCTGACGGTAAATGAAGCGGCAATTCACACCTACAAGTAGGACAATTCACACCTGCAAGTAGGACAATTCACACCTACAAGTAGGACAACAGCAGTTAATCCAATCAATTAGATAAGTGTGTTGTTAAAGAATATGACAAAGTCACGAATACAGTAGTTAATCTACTCGAACGCGTATCCACAACCTTTGTTTTGGAACAGAATTGAGAGAAATATTGTTTAGCACAGCAAACCTTATTTGTGAATGGTGTCCTTATATATACAGAAAACCCCAGCAGAAAACCCCAGTTTTCTCTATAAAAATTGGGGTTTATGGGGAATGGGAACACCTTCAGGTGAGCACCTTTTGTCTCCAATGTCAATAGGGATCAACTCTTAAAGAAACGAATTTGCTCCTGAGGAGCAAATTCTTTCCTTTAAGAGTAGACCCCTTTTTCAGTAGGACAGGGCTTACATAAAAGCGAACAGGAAGTCCAGAAAGTTGTCTCCCTTTGATAAATGGCAAAAAAAATATGTCAGGTGTTCTAATTCCCCTTAAAGGGGTGAACGTTGCACGGACTTGTAGGATGTGGATCAGAAATTAGAAAAATAATGGTTAACCCTGATATATTTCAGGGCAACGCGAAATAGCAATAGCAAAAACACACAAAAAAAATGAAATATTTCTGATAGAAAAGTCTGATATTATCCATATTTCTGCTCAAAATATAGACTGTAGGAACGCGTTAGAACCTCTTCGGGGATGCGGTTCTAACGAGTACCCACAATCTATGTTTTTTTTTAAAGAGAAATAAAGAAAGATTATGTACACCCCCAAAACCCAAGTTTTACTATGTAAAAGTGGAGTTTAAGGAGGTCATATTTTATACGCGTGTTTTCGTGATGTATTCGTTGCGAAGCGACGCTTCAGATCAGTATATCTGATCGGGGTTTACATGTTTATGCAGAAGTTTTGTTGTCTATTTATAAGCGTATTTCTTTCAATCTTATATAAGTATTGCAGGATTAAATGTTTAGTTGTTGTTTGCCAGCGGTCTGTTGCCAATTTTCTAATGGAATCTTACACGGAACTTATTTTGTTTTTCTCTATTTTATTTTTAAATATAAAAGTGGGGTTCGAGTGGGTCAAAAAAATATAGGCATGTTTTTATGATAGCGTCCATGCATATTATGAATAGACTGCTTAGATGCGCAGCCGGATCCGAGTCTTCTGTTGCACAAATGTAAGTCGCAGGAATATAGAATGACTGCAAATAGTCATTTAAACGTTTTGGGGGTACTTGCGGTTGACTGCACGTTTAATGGCTATTTTCAGTCGCTCGTCCGTAAAACAAAGTAAAAAAAGTATATAATCATTTCTCTTAATCATTGCTTACTTTATTTATGGACTGCACAATAACAAATTCCAAAACCCAAGCAAAATACGCCCTGAAAAACATGTAAATAATAAAATTCAGCATATCAGCAATTCAGCGTTTTAGACCCCTTAAGCTGATCAGCAGGTCGCTGAATTCAGCAAGAAATTCAGCGTTTTAGACCGGCCCCGATTTTTGCACAGTTTTTCCATAGTTAAACATGACTGAGCACTAGAAAGCATGTTTAAAAAGCTTATAAATGAAAGTAGTTGTGATGGCTAGCCATAAAGGGGCTATATAGCCATCACAACAGCTTTCATTTATAAGCTTTCTAGACATGATTAAGCTTTTTGAACAGGTTATTCTAATGCTCAGTCATGTTTACTATGAAAAAAAAACTGTGCAAAAATCAAAAATCAAGAGGTCATTTCGGCCTATGATCACTCAACTGAGTCCTGGCCCCAAGTATCTGTGGTAGGGAAGGCAACTTCAATGTAAGCATCCATATTTGACTTATATTTGATGGTTCACTGACTTTGTGAATTATTGGGTCAACCCTTGCGTTTACCCTAATGTTCAAGTCCGTTTCTCAAGAACTTTGAGAGCTTCATAAATGATTCTTGGTATACATGTAGAAGCTTGCATCTAGGAATGGCAACTTTTATGCAAGCATCCATGTTTGACATTGACCTGCATTTCATGTTGGCCTTTTCATGTCCACACCTATCTTATCCGATGCAGGAATGAAAGTTGTTGAGAATAACATGGCCTGCTTTTTATGCCACCAACTTCATTTAAGTCGTGGAAGCATGTTTGTCACTCTGTCCTTCCATCCATCTGTCAAGCTCTAAATGCACTGCTTAAGTTTTGAACCATGCATGTTAGGCTTTTAGAATTCCTTATGAAAAAATAATTGACCAGTGTTTTTTTGTGTTGCACCTGCTTTAGCAGGAAGACAAAGGCATGCAAGTTTCCATCTGTCTGTCTGTCTGTCCATCCATATTTCCATCAACATTTTACCTGGGTGTTTTGTGAGCGCAACTCCTCTTACAGTCTAGTGGACCTCTTCCAAGATTGTACAAATTGTAGCCGTTGGGCCAAAAATGGCCCCGCCATGGGGCCTACTGGTTTTACATAGGCTTATATAGGGAAAACCTTAGAGAATCTTTTTGTCTGGAACCAGAATGCCTAGGTCTTTGATATTTGGTTTGAAGCTTCATCTAGTGAACCTCTGCCAAGATTGTTCAAATTATGTCCCTGGAGCAAAAAATTGTCTGAGGGCGGGGCCCACTGGATTTACATAGACTTATATAGGGAATACCTTCAAAAATCTTCTTATCTGAAATCAGAAGGCTCAAATGTTTGATATTTGGTAGGAAGTTTCCAGTGGACCCCTACCAAGGTTATTCAGATTATAGCCCTGGGGCAAAACAAATGTCCCTGCCTTGCACCCACTGGTATTACATAGAGATATATAGGAAAAACCGAAGGCCAAGGTCTTTGGAATTTGGTATGAATCTTCCTCTAGTAGACCTCTGCTAAGATTGTTTAAATCATTGCCCTGGGGCCAAAATCATTGCCCTGGGGCCAAAAATGGCCCCACCCCGGGGCCCACTGGTTTTACATAGACTTACATACATGTATCTTCCACGCAGAGCTGAAACCGACCGCCCACGAGTACAGGTAAACCACTTAGAGGATGTAAGTCTGCCCAGGCAAATTGGTGCGAGTCGGACTGTCCATGCATATAAACCCTATTGGTTTCATTTGGCGGCAGGACTTGAGATGTCATTTCATCTCAATGTCGGGTAAAAGTCCTACAAAATTGGAAGCAGCATCTCCAAAATGACCTATACTTTTTGACGGGGATGTAAAACCTCATATAAAAAAAACAACAAAACATGTATTTTTTAGTCTGAAACCAGAAGGCCCAGGTCTTTGATATGTGGTATGAAGCTTCATCTAGTGGACCTCTTCCAAGATTGTTCAAATTATGGCCCTGAGTTACATAGGGAAAATCTTTAAAAATCTGCTTGTCCAAAACCAGAAGACGCAGGTCTTTGATATTTTGTATGATGCTTCATCTAGTGGACCTCTGTCAAGATTGATCAATTTATAGCCCTGGGGTCAAAAATGGTCCCGCCTTGGGACCCACTGGCTTTACATAGACTTGTCTGAAACTAGAAGGCCCAGATCTTTGATATTTCGTATGATGCTTCATCTAGTGGACTTCTGTCAAGAATGATCAAATTATAGCCCTGGGGCCATAAATGGTCCCACCTGGGGGTCCACAGGCTTTACATAGACTAGCATAGGGAAAACCTTTGAAAATCTTATTGTCTGAAACTAGAAGGCCCTGGTATGAAGCTTCATCTAGTGGATCTTTACCATGGTTGTTTAAATTATAGCTTGGGGACCAAAAATGGCCTCGCACCGGAGCCCACTGGTTAAACATAGACTTATATAGGGAAAACTCTTCTTGTCTGAAATCAGAAGGCCCAGGTTTTTGACATTTGGTATTAAGCTTCATTTAGTGGACCATTACTAAGATTATTCAAATTATAAACCTGGGGCCAAAACTTGCCCTGCCCCGGGACCCACATTTAAATCTCTTAGAAGTCACATGCGAGACGCCAAGTTCTGCAACTGAAGGTCGGGTGTTTTTTTCTCCGGGTACTCCAGTTTTGCCCACCTGATGAATGATCGACTCGATATGGGTGAAATGATCTTAAAAGGGCCATTAAACCAACCCCCTCCCCAAAATAAATAAATAAATCTCTTAGATCAGGTGAGCAATAGAGGACGATCGTGGTCCTCTTGTTTATTTCTTGCCCTATGGTCACCAAACTATGTGCATATTGGTATGCGAATTTTGATCTGACCCCTGGGGTCATGGGGTGAGGTCAAAGGTCAAATGTTCAAGAAAATGCTGGTGAATGCAACTACTGTTTAGCTCACCAGAGTGAAGGCTCCGGCAGAGCTTATAGGATAGGCAGTTGTCTGTCGTAATTGTCGTCCGTCATCTGTTGTTTGAGGTTGTCTGGCGTCAGCTCTTTCAAACGACATCTCTGAAGCCACTGGGCCAATTGAGCCCAAATTTCATTTGAAGCATCCTTGGGCTGGGGGATTGAATTTGTTGAATTTCTTTATGAAAATTGGCTCTTTACCGTAGTTTGGTTTTTATGGCAACTTAAGAGTTTCGATAGACTTATAATGGGGAAAATTGAAAAATGGCATTACTTTTAATGCAGATATTTTGACCAAACTTTTATAGAATTGTTTCTTGAGTAAACTGCTCTCAGCCATATGCTTTTATGACAACCTGAGGGTCCCCAAGGTTGTGTCGGGGCCATGCCCCACTCCCTCCACTTCATAAAAGGCTACATGTATATACCTAAGAAAGCATTCAGATCCTAAACTCTAAATCATATATATTCTTGTTCCTTATTTTAAGACACATCAAGTGACACCAACCTGGGGGTCTCCAGGGATGCGCTGGGGCCATGCTCCACTCTGTCCACTTCATATAAGGCCCAATATCTCAGCAACCTTACAGATCCCCACCCCTGAACCATATATATTTTTGTTCCTTATTATAAGACACATTTAGTGACACCAACCTAGGGGTCTCCCGGGGTGCACAGGGGCCATGCCCCACCCCTCCACTTCACAAAAGGCCATATATCTGAGAAACTTTTCAGAGCCCCACCCCTTAACCATATATATCCATGTTCCTTATGATGACACCAGCCTGGGGTTACCCCCCCATTTACTTCATTAAAAGCCATATATCTCAGAAATCATTCAGATCCCCACCCATATTAAACCAATTATTCTTTTCTTATGAATAGACTCATTCAACTGCACCAACCTAGGTGTCTCATTGCCCCTTCACTTCATAAAAGGTCATATATCTCAGAATCCATTCAAATCCCCACCCCAAATCATATTCTTGTTCCTTATTATTAGACACATTCAGTCACGCCAACTTGGGGCCATTCCTCTCCCCTCCACTTCATAAAAGGGCCTCATATTTTAGAAACAGTTCCTATCCCCACCATATAATTCTTGGTCCTTATGATAAGACACAATCAGGGACAACAGTCTTGGGTTTTTCTGGGATCAGACCGGGTCATCCCCCAATCCCTCCACTGTTAAAACGCCTTATATCTCAAGAACCATACAGATCCCACTGCTAAACTGAATATATTCTTGTTCCTTATGATAAGACACATTTAGTTTGTTTGATTTGAGGCAACAATGTATAGGTCATTTTGGAGACATTGGGCTGAGGTCAAAGGTCAAATTTTCAACAAATGCTTGTGAATACAACTACTTCTTTATTTCTTTGCCTATGGTGACCAAACTTGCTACAAATATTGGTTAGGGACTGCAGATGAGCATGAGGGTATCCAAATTTTGATCTGACCCACTGGGGCTATTGGGTGTGGTCAAAGGTCAAGCTTTCAGGAAAATGCTTGTGAATGCAATAACTTTTATATTTCTTGGCCTATGATGACCAAACTCAGTGCACAATTGCTTAGGGTCTGGAGATGTGCATGAAGGTATCCAAATTTTGATCTGACCCTCAGGGGTCATGGGGTTACATCTAAGGTCAAATTTAGAAAATGTGGGTATTTGCGATGGTGTACCATTGACTTGCTCTAGTTTATTCATTTAAATGTACCAATTGAATGACAAACAGTGAAGATCTAGATCAGATGGCTTCTCCATGATCTAGATTTACACTGATTTAGTATGACTTTGGTTATGCTACTCTCCATATGGAATGTTATCATTTTGTTTGGCGGTCAAAAGTGTGGGGAGCATTTAGATGGTCATTAACTGGTCTATACACCTGACTAACCTTATTCAGATATAGGGTACCAAAATTTACATATAAATTATAAAGTAAATTATTTTGATTTTTTTTGCTGTACATGTATTTATCTTGTAGCTGAATTAATCACTCAGTCTGTCTGCTTAAGCAATTGTGTTTGAATCCCCACGACTGCTCAAGTAAATAAAGTGCAAGATTACACTTGTGAGCCCAGTGTTGAGTACTGGGTCCCCCATGTCTGTGGGTTTATGCCTTTCTTGGAATACAAGCAAGAATCCAAATTCTGATGTGAAACATTGCAACATTTTTCTCTTGGTTCTCTGGTATTCACCAACCTGTGACTGACAGAAAGATCAATATAAGTGAAATTTAACCTTTAACCTGCTGAATATTCAATTACGCCACACTCATTTCTGACTTTGAACCAATCAGATTACTTGATGCAGCTTATTTCTACATATTCATAAACTGAATGTCAAACTGTGTAGATCCTGATCAGATGGCTTCTTCAGAAGCCATCTGATCTGGATCTACACTGTTTGCAAAGATAGGGCTTGTCGCCTACAGCAGGGTAAAGGTTTAAAGAGGCATGCACTCTTTCTCCTTTCCGATATACCAGATTTGGATTAGATTTTGGTGACCTTGACCCTACTTTCAAGGACACAGGACCATAAAAAAACTGTCAATTTTGGGGTTTGTCTGCAACCTATCTCATGAACAAATTGATGAAATTCAGTCAAACTTGGTACAGTATATCATTGCAACAGATTTTGGTGACAACCTTATTGGCCCCAAAACTGTCTATTTAAGGCCAAAAATGGCTTGTCTTCACCCTATCTCATGAACAAATCAATGTAATTTGGTCAAACTTGGTTCAATATATCAATGCAACCTACCAAAGATTTGATTAGATTTTGGTGACCTTGACCTTATTTTCAAGCGCACAGGCCTCCAAAAACCATCAATTTTGGCTTTTCTGCACGCTTTCTTGTGAACTTATGGATGATATTGGTCAAACTTGTTACAATATATCATTGCAACCTACCAAAGATTTGATTAAATTTTGGTGACCTTGACCTCATTTTCAAGGACACAGCCCCCCAAAACTGTCTATTTGGCTTGTCTCATGTCATCTCATGAAAGAATTTAATTATTTATAGAATTTGGTCAAACTTGGTACAATATATCATTGATTTGCTTAGATATTGGTAACCTTGACCTTATTTTCAAATGCACAGGCCCCCAAAAACTCAAGTTTGACTTGTCTGCACCCTATCTCAGGAACAAATTAATTACATTGTAATTTGGTCAAATTTGGTACGATATATCATTGCAACCCTCCAATGATTTTATTAGAATTTGGTGACCTTGACCTTATTTCAAGGGCACAAGCCCCTATAAACTGTAAATTTAGGCTTGTCTGCATCCTATCTCATGAACAAATTGGCAAATTAGGTCAAACTTGGTACAATATATCATTGCAACCTACCAAAGATTTGATTAGATTTTTGTGACCTTGACCTTATTTTCCAAAACACAATTTTGGCTTGTCTGCACCCTATCTCATGAATAAATTGATGAAATTTGTTCAAACTTGGTAAAATATATCAGTAACATGACAAAGATTTGATTAGATTTTGGCAGCCTTGACCTTATTTTCAAGGTCACAGGCTCTCAAAAACTGCCAGTTTGGGGCCAGTAATGGCTTGTCTGCACCCAATTTCATTATTAGAATTTGGTGATTTTCATTGTAGAATTGATGAATGTTGGTCAAACTTGGTGGAATATAGATTGCAACCTACCAAAGATTTGATTAGATTTTGGTGATCTTGACCTTTTTAGCTCACCTGAGCATGAAGTGCTCATGGTGAGCTATTATGATTAGTGAATGTCTGTCGTCTGTTGTCCGTCGTCTGTCGTGCGTCATCAACAATTTGATTTAATGCGAACTCCTCCTAAACCCTTGGGCCAATTTAATTCAAAGTTCAATGAAATATTGCCTGGGTGGCTACCAACCAAAATAGCTAAAATCATTCCGCTCTGATGAACAAGATGGCCACCAGAGCTAAAAATAGAAAAATCTTTAAACGCCAACTCCTCCTGTGCCCTTAGGCAAATTTCAATCAGACCTCACAAGAATGTTGCTTAGGTGACTCTCTACCAAAATAGCTTAAACGGTTCCGCTCCGATGAGCAAACTGGCCACCAGAGCTAAAAATAGAAAAACATCATAGATATTCAAATGCGAACTCTGCCTACACCCATGGGCCAATTGGATTCAAACTTCACGGGAATGTTGCCAAGGTGATTCGCTACCAAAATAGATAAAATTGTTCTGCTCTGATGAACAAAAAGGCTGCCAGAGCTAAAAATAGAAAACATCTTCAAACAACAACTCCTCCTAAACCCTTGGGCCAATTTCATTCAAACTTCATAGGAATGTTGCTTAGTTGACCGTCTACCAAAATAGCTAAAATGATTCCGCTCCGATTAACAAAATGGCCACCAGAGCTAAAAATAGAAAAAAAACATTGTAAATTTCCTTCAACGCAAACTCCTCCTAAAACCTTAGAAAAAATCTTCAAACGACAACTCTTCCTGTACCCTTAAGGCACCAATACAGCTTGATATAAACAAGAAATAAACAAGAATTACCGGAATCCCCACCCCCCACCCCCCACCCCTGAACAAAGAGACTTACACTGTCTGAAATACTCTAATTACCATAGACTGTCATGTTTTAGGTTAACCCATTTTGGACCAGAAACCCCAAAATGGGTAGTTGGCAAACAGAGACCCCGCATAACGTGGCATCTGATCCGGGCCTACGCTGTTTGCAAAATTTTAAGCCAATTTCCAAATAGTTTTGGAGAAAACACAACCTGACACCCATTTATTATACCCATTAATTATACCCGCTTTTTCGAAGAAAAATCAGGTATATTGTTTTTGTACCACAGTTGACTCCAGTGTCAGTCCGTCTGTCCGTGCGTCTGTCCATCCGTCACGTTTCTTGTAAATGGATCGCCTCTGCAACCACTGAAGTTACACTTTTTGAAACTTTGTGTGTGGATAGTACATGGTATGTAGATGGCAGTGGGCTACTTTTTTGTGACCTTGACCCCAACATGGCTCCAAGGTCAAAGGTCAAATAGTATGATTTGCCATATCTCCTAAACTATTCGAGTTACACTTCTGAAACTTTACTTATTGGATGGTCCTTGTAATATAGAATATGTTGGGCTACTCTTGGTGTGACGACCTCAACATGACCCCAAGGTCAGAGGTCAAAAAGTATGATTTTGCCATATCTTCTAAACTATTGGAGTTACACTTCTGAAACTTTGTTTATTGGATGGTCCTTGGAATATAGAATATGTTGGACTACTTTTGGTGTGACCTCGACCTCAACATGACCCTGAGGTCAAAGGTCAAAAGTATGATTTTGCCATATCTTCTCAAGTGTTGGAGTTACACTTCTGAAACTTTGGGTATTGGATGGCCCTTGGAATATAGAATAAATTTGAATACTTTTGGTGTGACCATGACCTCAACATGACTCCAAGGTTAAATGTCAAAAAGTAAGACTTTGCCTTATCTTCAAAACTATTGGAGTTACACTTCTGAAACTTGGTTATTGGATGGCTGTTGGAATATAGAATAAATTGGGATACTTTTGGTGGACCTCAACATAACCCCAAGGTCAAAGGTCAAAAAGTATGACTTTGCCATATCTTCTAAACTATAAGAGTTACACTTCTGAAACTTTGCTTATCAGATAGAATGTTCTTTGCAACTTTTTTTAAATTACATGTAGTTTTGGCTAACTAATACAGAGTCATTAGTGTTATTCATAGAAAAAGCAGGTATTTGCGATGGTATACCATCGATTGCTGATCTAGTTTTGAATTGGACTCCTGCTATATATAAGGAGGTTGGTTCTTTTTGGTACAAAATGGGGTTAATGGGGATGGATTCTTTTTCAAGGGTGGGAACTAATGGAATTAAAGGGAAAATAACAAAGCTATCTGTCATGTAATGGGAAACAAATGCCAGAAAAGCCTTCAAGGTGAATATTTTCACCTTAAAATTATGATTATTTCCTGCTATATTTCCACCCGGCTGTATTTACCCCATATATTGGAACAGCTGAAAGGCATAAAAATAATTTTAACCCTGATCAGACTGCTTCTGAAGGGGTCTTCGCTATTTGCTGCTGAGCAAATTTCTTTGCAGCCAAATAATGTAATGAATAAATTATGATTAGATGGCTCAGTGAAAAGTGTTCAATCATTTAGGGTAAATAGATCTGCCATCCCTGGCTTGAAGGGCTAGTAATGTGCCACTTATATACCATAAAAATCCTAAAAAAATTGGACATGTTAAGGACTTGCTGTAATTCTCCTAAAATTTTGACGAATGTGTTTCATGATTGAGCAAGGAGTCCAAAAGGTGAGGACGGAATTGCAAATGGTGTAGATCCTGATTGGAGCAGTCAGAATTTGCTTTGACCTATCTATCCCAATACTTAGCATAATTACTGTAGTTTTCTGAAAGCATTTCTAGTTTCAGAGAAATAACTACAATAATAATCCCAAGTATTTAGACAGATAGGCCTAAGCAAGCACTGTAGACCCTGATCAGACTGCTGCTACTAGAGTCGCCTGATTTTGCTTCCAATACTTAGGATAATTACTGTAGTTTTCTGAAAGCATTTCTAGTTTCAGGGAAACATCTACCATAATAATCCCAAGTATTTGGACTGATAGGTCTAACCAAGCACTGTAGACCCTGATCAGACTGCTCCTACTAGAGTCGCCTGATTTTGCTTCCAATACGTAGGATAATTACTGTAGTTTTCTGAAAGCATTTCTAGTTTCAGGGAAACATCTACCATTATAATCCCAAGTATTTGGACTGATAGGTCTAACCAAGCACTGTAGACCCTGATCAGACTGCTCCTACTAGAGTCGCCTGATTTTGCTTCCAATACTTCGGATAATTACAGTAGTTTTCTGAAAGCATTTCTAGTTTCAGGGAAACATCTACCATAATAATAAAAAGTATTTGAAAAGATAGGCCTAGGTAAGCACTGTAGACCCTGATCAGACTGCTCCTACTAGAGTCGCCTGATTTTGCTTCCAATACTTAGGATAATTACTGTAGTTTTCTGAAAGCATTTCTAGTTTCAGGAAAACATCTACCATAATAATAAAAAGTATTTGGACTGATAGGTCTAACCAAGCACTGTAGACCCTGATCAGACTGCTCCTACTAGAGTCGCCTGATTTTGCTTCCAATACTTCGGATAATTACAGTAGTTTTCTGAAAGCATTTCTAGTTTCAGGGAAACATCTACCATAATAATAAAGAGTATTTGAAAAGATTGGCCTAGGTAAGCACTGTAGACCCTGATCAGACTGCTCCTACTAGATTCGCCTGATTTTGCTTCCAATACTTCGGATAATTACAGTAGTTTTCTGAAAGCATTTCTAGTTTCAGGAAAACATCTACCATAATAATAAAAAGTATTTGAAAAGATAGGCCTAGGTAAGCACTGTAGACCCTGATCAGACTGCTCCTACTAGATTCGCCTGATTTTGCTTCCAATACTAAGGATATTTACTGTAGTTTTCTGAAAGCATTTCTGGTTTCAGGGAAACATCTAATATAATAATCCCAAGTATTTGGACTGATAGGTCTAACCAAGCACTGTAGACCCTGATCAGACTGCTCCTACTAGAGTCGCCTGATTTTGCTTCCAATACTTAGGATAATTACTGTAGTTTTCTGAAAGCATTTCTAGTTTCAGGGAAACATCTACCATAATAATCCCAAGTATTTGGACTGATAGGTCTAACCAAGCACTGTAGACCCTGATCAGACTGCTCCTACTAGAGTCGCCTGATTTTGCTTCCAATACTTAGGATAATTACTGTAGTTTTCTGAAAGCATTTCTAGTTTCAGGGAAATAACTACCATATTAATACAAAGTATTTGGACTGATAGGCCTATGCAAGCACTGTAGACCCTGATCAGACTGCTGTCATCTTGCACAAGGAGCCATCTGATCAGGGTCTACACTGTTTGTCATTTCATCTGCTCCTTTTGGACTCCTTGCTGGATTGTGAAACAAATTTGATAAAATCTTAGGAGAATTACAGCAAGTTCTCAAGGTGTCTGAAATTTTAGAGTTTTTACAGTAAGTAAAACCCTTATTCACACTATTACTATCAGGGAATGTTCTGGAGGAATTAAGGGCTTCTCCAGACTTTCGGATGAGTCTTTAAACCGAGGTCCCGTCTCCGTATGACCTTAGCTGTTGGTGGGACATAAAACTCAAACACCCACTCACTCTGGAGGAATTGTCTCCCCTGAACCCCTGAGAATGAATCTGTTCACCAAATGAATAATGTGAACATGGGATTTTTCTGTTCCTTTCAATGGCCATAAATCTTCTTCTAATTAAGGTAATACCTTTTAAATTGGAACACATCTTGGGTCCAGCTTGTCAGTAACTGCTTTATATATCCTTGGAGGAAATCAGTTCTTTGATCCCTAATTTATCAAATATCCATAGATTAACTATAACTAGTCCAGAAGTTCTTAATGGATTTTAATGGGCATTAATCTGGCTTGTAATGAACATGAAACATCTTACCAAATAATTAGATTTATGTTAAAATTAGCCAAAACAACATAGCAACAAGTGCTGAAATATACTGGCATGCAAGCTTCTACTACAGTCAACCCTTTTTATACTGACATTTATTGTTAAAATGCCAAAATGGATTTCAGATAGAGAGGAGTGACATTTAGGATAATTAAAGGATAATTTTCTGTATGTTTAGAAACAGCTGTGGTGGGTACCCGTTAGAATCACCCATAGTGATGTTTTGCTAAGCCAAACCTCCAACGTCTTCAGTGAAATGACAGGGCAATGATCAGACAGATCTCCAATGTCCAGCCACAGGACACTGTCACCATCAGGTCCAGTGAGTTACTTGAGCATCTTGGCATTGAGGACCTGGACTGCATCCTGAAAGAGAGAAGGCAGCGCTGGTATGGACATGTGGAACGCTCCACAGTGCAGTCAAGACTGTCTGTGACATACAGGTAGGTGGAAAGCTGGGGCCTGGAAGGCCCAAGATGACCTGGAAGCAGCTGACAGAAAGAGATTGGAGAGAATGGAAGCTCTCGGCAATTGATACTCATGATAGACAAGCCTGGAGATCTGGTGTAAGATCTGCCATGCGTGCAGCAAGCCAGCTACCTGGAAGGGGGCCCACTTATGTGGACATTGCCCCTGTACCTGCAGATGATGATGATGATGATGATGATGATGATGATGATGATGATGATGATGAGAAATAGAAAAAAAGTATCCCAAAATATCTTAAGTACCCTATGCCTGTTGTAACCTGTAATTTAATTTGGTTAATTAATATGGCTACATTTTCATTTATTCTAAAATGGTCTGTATTTTCCCAGTAAAAGAAAGCAAATTCCTTGGAATCCCGAAGCTCCACAAGTACAGGTGGTTTCCCAAAAGAGGGGGTAAAATCACTGGTAAACGTACATACTTAGAATTACCTGTGTGCTTATTGCTCTTACTCACGTGTGAATTTGTTTGTTTGATTTAAAGTTTTACGTCCCCAACATCACTGTAAAGGTCATTTTGGAGACGTTGCTTCCAATTATTGGGACTTTTACCCGACATTGAGATGAAATGACATCTCAAGCCCTGCCACCCTATGAAACCAATAGGGTTTATAAGCATGGATGGGCCGACTCGCACTGCATTGCCTTGGCAGGCTTTGATCCTCTAAGCGGTTTACCAGTACTCGTGTGCAGGTCGGTTTCAGCTCTGCATGGAAGCATCATGCAGCCCATCTATTTCTTCAAGCCCCAATTCTGTGGGGACTAAGAGGTGTGAATAAAAGCTGTTTATTAAAACAAAGGTGTGAAATTATGGACTATTAAGATACACTGTTCTGAATTGGCCACTATGATTTTGTGACACATTTAAACAGAACAAAGTCCAACAGATTCACACCAAAAAGAATTTAGTTCAATGTGACAAATTAGCATGATGAGAAGTACATTCTTAAAATTGCTGTCGCTGGGCGAGACTGGCCGTCAAATTTGTCACCAGCCGGTGTAAGGAGAGATAACCAGCTATTCAATAAGGCATTAGTCTATTGTTGTATAATGATGGCCTAAGAAAAGAATAGCCCACCCATGAAATTCTCTTTGGTCAGTCGTACTATTAGATTTTACTACGGCATAGGAAAAGGAGTTGGCAGTGTCCCCTGGCCAGCAAAGACATGCACCAGCCTTTACATCCTTTCAGTATGACATGGGACATAAAAGTTTGCATAATTTTTAGTCTTAGCCCAATGAAGTCTCTTGAGGCATTGATGGCTCTGATCAGGCTCTGATCAAATGTGCAGTCTGATCAGAGCCTTTGCTGGCTGTTCATGTTCTGAAACATCTTGTCTTACAGTACAACCTACTTTATTACTGTCTTTGGTATTGTTATCACTGTCTTTTTATCTCACTTGGAATACATCTTTATAAAACAGTACCTTCTCTGTTGGTTGAAGATACCTTTTATGGCTTTTTAAAAATGTGGGAAAAAAAGATCTTTTTGTGATAAATGGTGGTGAAGATGAATGTTTTCAGAACTTCTAGAAATTTAGCAAACAATGTCAGGAATTGAATGAAGTGAAATAAAGACATTAATGATACATTGTGTTTTTATCCTGCAAGAAGCAGCCAGGATGGCGTTCATGGTGGGTTTGGGAATTGCACGACCCGCAGAAAAAGCAACCGACTGAAGTCGGTTGATTTCTAAGAGTGCCCTAAAATCACCGTGTCATTCTGTCAGTAACCCGTTTGTGAAAATTGGTGATAGTGACTTAACCGCTTGGAATATTTAAACAATTTTTGGCATACTGATAGATATCAATGAGATCTAACCAATGAGCTTGCGAAATATTACATTCCATTTAGTATAGCCTCGCCGAGGCAAAAAATGTGAAAATTTTTGAACTGCTTCTCCTCGGAAACCGTTGGGCCGATTGAAGTCAAATTTCATATGGAGCCTCTATGGGATGGGGGAAACCAAAATTTGCTCATGGGGTCCAGGTCACATGACCAAAATGGCCACCAAGCCATATATGGTCTGTCTGTCTGTCTGTCCGTCCGTAACCCGTTTGTGAAAATTGGTGATAGTGACTTAACAGCTTGGAATATTTAAACAATTTTTGGCATACTGATAGATATCAATGAGATCTAACCAATGAGCTTGCGAAATATTACATTCCATTTAGTATAGCCTCGCCGAGGCAAAAAATGTGAAAATTTTTGAACTGCTTCTCCTCGGAAACCGTTGGGCCGATTTAAGTCAAATTTCATATGGAGCCTCTATGGGATAGGGAAACCAAAATTTGCTCATGGGGTCCAGGTCACATGACCAAAATGGCCGCCAAGCCATATATGGTAAAAACCCTTCATAAATAGTCTTCTCCAGAACCACTGGGCAGATTTCCACGAAACTTGATAAATAGCATCTGGGATGTAGGCCCATCATAAATTGCTAAAATGGTGACCCTGGGTTGACCTTGACCTTCTTTGGGTCTGTCCGTAACCCGTTTGTGAAAACTGGTGATAGTGACTTAACCGCTTGGAATAATTAAATAAATTTTGGCATACTGATAGATATCAATGAGATCTAACCAATGAACTTGCGAAATATTACAGTCCATTTAGTATAGCCTCGCCAAGGGAAAAAGTGTGAAAATTTTCGAACTGCTTCTCCTTGGAAACCGTTGGGCCGATTGAAATCAAATTTCATATGAAGCCTCTATGGGACGGGGGAAACCAAAATTTACTCATGGGGTCCAGGTCACATGACCAAAATGGCCTCCAAGCCATATATGGTCTGTCTGTCTGTCCGTCCGTAACCCTGTTGTGAAAATTGATGAGTGACTTAACCGCTTGGAATATTTGAACCATTTTTGGCATACTGATAGATATCAATGAGATCTTACCAATGAACTTGCGAAATATTACATTCCATTTAGTATAGCTTCGCCGAGGCAAAAATGTGAAAATTTTTGAACTGCTTCTCCTCGAAACCGTTGGGCCGATTGAAGTCAAATTTCATATGGAGCATCTATGGGATGGGGGAAACCAAAATTTGCTCATGGGGTCCAGGTCACATGACCAAAATGGCTGCCAAGCCATATATGGTCTGTCTGTCTGTCCGTCCGTAACCCGTTTGTGAAAATTGGTGATAGTGACTTAACCCCTTGGAATATTTAAACAATTTTTGGCATACTGATAGATATCAATGATATCTAACCAATGAGCATGCAAAATATTACATTCCATTTACTATAGCCTCGCCGAGGCAAAAAATGTGAAAATTTTTGAACTGCTTCTCCCCGGAAACTGTTGGGCCGATTGAAGTCAAATTTCATATGGAGCCTCTATGGGATGGGGGAAACCAAAATTTGCTCATGGGGTTCAGGTCACATGACCAAAATGGCCGCCAAGCCATATATGGTCTGTCTGTCTGTCTGTCCGTAACCCGTTTGTGAAAATGGGTGATAGTGACTTAACCGCTTGGAATATTTAAACAATTTTTGGCATACTGATAGATATCAATTAGATCTAACCAATGAGCATGCGAAATATTACATTCCATTTAGTATAGCCTCGCCGAGGCGAAAAATGTGAAAATTTTCGAACTGCTTCTCCTCGGAAACCGTTGGGCCGATTGAAATCAAATTTCATATGAAACCTCTATGGGCCGGGGCAAACCAAAATTTGCTCATGGGGTCCAGGTCACATGACCAAAATGGCCGCCAAGCCATAATATATGGTCTGTCTGTCTGTCTGTCCGTAACCCGTTTGTGAAAAATGGTGATAGTGACTTAACCGCTTGGATTATTTAAACAGCGCTTGGCATACTGATAGATATCAATGAGATCTTACAAATGAACTTGCGAAATATTACATTCCATTTAGTATTGCCTCGCCGAGGCAAAAAATGTGAAAAATTTTGAACTGCTTCTCCTCGGAAACTGTTGGGCCGATTGAAGTCAAATTTCATATAGACCCTCTATGGGATGGGGGAAATCAAAATTTGCTCATGGGGTCCAGGTCACATGACCAAAATGGCCGCAAAGCCATATATGGTCTGTCTGTCTGTCCGTCCGTAACCAGTTTGTGAAAATTGGTGATAGTGACTTAACAGCTTGGAATATTTAAACAATTTTTGGCATACTGATAGATATCAATGAGATCTAACCAATGAGCTTGCGAAATATTACATTCCATTTAGTATAGCCTAGCCGAGGCAAAAAATGTGAAAATTTTTGAACTGCTTCTCCTCGGAAACCGTTGGGCCGATTTAAGTCAAATTTCATATGGAGCCTCTATGGGATAGGGAAACCAAAATTTGCTCATGGGGGTCCAGGTCACATGACCAAAATGGCCGCCAAGCCATATATGGTAAAAACCCTTCATAAATAGTCTTCTCCAGAACCACCCGGGCAGATTTCCACGAAATTTGATAAATAGCATCTAGAACGTAGGCCCATCATAAATTGCTAAAATGGTGACCCTGGGTTGACCTTGACCTTCTTTGGGTCCGTCCGTAACCCGTTTGTGAAAATTGGTGAAAGTGACTTTACCGCTTGGAATATTTAAACAATTTTTTGCATACTGATAGATATCAAATAGATCTAACCAATGAACTTGCGAAATATTACATTCCATTTAGTATAGCCTCGCCGATGCAAAAAATGTGAAAATTTTCGAACTGCTTCTCCTCGGAAACCGTTGGGCCGATTGAAATCAAATTTCATATGAAGCCTCTATGGGACGGGGGAAACCAAAATTTGCTCATGGGGTCCAGGTCACATGACCAAAACGGCCGCCAAGCCATATATGGTCTGTCTGTCTGTCCGTCCGTAACCAGTTTGTGAAAATTGGTGATAGTGACTTAACCGCTTGGAATATTTAAACAATTTTTGGCATACTGATAGATATCAATGAGATCTTGCAAATGAACTTGTGAAATATTACATTCCATTTAGTATAGCCTCGCCGAGACGAAAATGTGAAAATTTTCGAACCGCTTCTCCTCGGAAACCAATGGGCAGTTTGAAGTCAAATTTCATATGGAGCCTCTATGGGCTAGGGAAACCAAAATTTGCTCATGGGGTCCAGGTCACATGATCAAAATGGCCGCTAAGCCATATATGGTAAAAACCCTTCAAAAATTGTCTTCTCCAGAACCACCCGGGCAGATTTCCACGAAACTTGATAAATAGCATCTAGGACGTAGGCCCATCATAAATTGCTAAAATGGTGACCCTGGGTTGACCTTGACCTTCTTTGTGCCTAGGTCAAACTTTGACACATATGCTTTTGTACTGGAAAAGTGAGAATGCATTTTATCCTGCGAATCTGGGCCTGCACTGTTTTCAAGGGTACCTGTTTTGGGTTTTCTGGTACTAAATGGGTTAATATTGTTCTGGCCTACAGTATTTACTTCAGGGGATAGAACAGTCAAGAGGCCCTTGGTTAGACTGGAGCCAGATATGTATTGTTCTGGCCCACGCCCATTGGGGCTTGGATTGGGCTGCATGATGCTTCCAAGCAGAGTATAGCCCAGGCAAAGTGGTGCGAGTTGAACCGTCCAGTGCATATAGGCCCTATTGGTTTCATTGGGCAGCAGGGTTTGTGATGTCATTTCATCTCAATGTCTGGTAAAAGTCACACAAATTTGGAAGCAATGTCTCCA
Source organism: Lucinisca nassula (assembly GCA_963580285.1). Taxonomy (NCBI): domain Eukaryota; kingdom Metazoa; phylum Mollusca; class Bivalvia; order Lucinida; family Lucinidae; genus Lucinisca; species Lucinisca nassula. The sequence continues at coordinate 68,614,439 of OY757010.1, forward strand.
GAATTAGCTAAATTTGTTGACGGGGGTGTTAAATCTCAATTCAAACAAACAAAACCTTAATATTGTTCAGGAGTTTGGTATTCTTCCGGCAGGAGTTCTTTTAAAAATTTAGGGGCGTCAGGTTGTGTTTTCATCAAAATTTATTTGGAAAAGGACTAAACTTTTAACAAACAATGGAGGCCCTGATCAGATGCCGTGCTCTGCGGCGTCGGATCTGGGCCTGCACTGTTTTCCAGGGTACCTGTTTTGGGTTTTCTGGTACTAAATGGGTGAATATTGTTCTGGCCTACAGTATTTACTTCAGGGGATAGAACAATCAAGAGGCCCTTGGTTAGACTGGAGCCAGATATGTATTGTTCTGGCCCGCGCCCATTGGGGTTTGGATTGGGCTACATGATGCTTTCACACAGAGCTGAAACTGATGAAACAGTTTAGCCCAGGCAAAGTGGTGAGAGTTGAACCGTCCAGTGCATATAGGCCCTATTGGTTTCATTGGGCAGCAATTCAAACAAACAAAACCTTAATATTGTTCAGGAGTTTGGTATTCTTCCGGCATCATATTGTTAGTCGACATTCAGTTGATAGTGCTATGTAAGCTATATCCTTAGTTTCTGGAGTGAAATCTCCCAAACTTGATTTTGGACACATCCATTGTTAACAATAGGGAGGTTGTGGCTAAAGCGAGAGCTCAGTGCTAAAGTTATTAACAGAATGACAAGCAGTGTAGATCTGGGTCCAGTTGTTAACAATAGGGAGGTTGTGGCTAAAGTTATTAACATAATGACATGTAGTGTAGATCTGGGTCCAGTTGTTAACAATAGGGAGGTTGTGACTAAAGTTTTTAACATAATGACATGTAGTGTAGATCTTGGACCAGTTGTTAACAATAGGGAGGTTGTGGCTAAAGTTATTAACAGAATGACAAGCAGTGTAGATCTGGGTCCAGTTGTTAACAATAGGGAGGTTGTGGCTAAAGTTATTAACAGAATGACAAGCAGTGTAGATCTGGGTCCAGTTGTTAACAATAGGGAGGTTGTGGCTAAAGTTATTAACATAATGACATGTAGTGTAGATCTGGGTCCAGTTGTTAACAATAGGGAGGTTGTGACTAAAGTTATTAACATAATGACATGTAGTGTAGATCTTGGACCAGTTGTTAACAATAGGGAGGTTGTGGCTAAAGTTATTAACATAATGACATGTAGTGTAGATCATGGACCAGTTGTTAACAATAGGGAGGTTGTGGCTAAAGTTATTAACATAATGACATGTAGTGTAGATCTTGGACCAGTTGTTAACAATAGGGATTTTGTGGCTAAAGTTATTAACATAATGAGATGTAGTATAGATCTGGGTCCAGTTGTTTACAATAGGTAGATTACTTGCTAAAAATATTAACATAATGACAAGCAGCATAGATCTGGGTCCAGTTGTTAACAATAGGGAGGTTGTGGCTAAAGTTATTAACATAATGACATGAAGTGTAGATCTTGGACCAGTTGTTAACAATAGGGAGGTTGTGGCTAAAGTTATTAACATAATGACAAGCAGTGTAGATCTGGGTCCAGTTGTTAACAATAGGGAGGTTGTGGCTAAAGTTATTAACATAATGACATGTAGTGTAGATCTGGGTCCAGCTGTTAACAATAGGGAGGTTGTGGCTATAGTTATTACCATAATGACAAGCAGTGTAGATCTGGGACCAGGGGTTAACAATAGGGAGGTTATGGCTAAAGTTATTAACATAATGACATGAAGTGTAGATCTGGGTCCAGTTGTTAACAATAGGGAGGTTGTGGGTAAAGTTATTAACATAATGACCAGCAGTGTAGATCTTGGACCAGTTGTTAACAATAGGGAGGTTGTGTCTAAAGTTATTACCATAATGACATGTAGTGTAGATCTGGGTCCAGCTGTTAACAATAGGGAGGTTGTGGCTAAAGTTATTAACATAATGACAAGCAGTGTAGACCTGGGTCTAGTTGTTAACAATAGGGAGGTTGTGGCTAAAGTTATTAACATAATGACATGTAGTGTAGATCTGGGTCCAGTTGTTAATAATAGGGAGGTTATGGCTAAAGTTATTGCCATAATGACATGCAGTGTAGATCTGGGTCCAGTTGTTAACAATAGGGAGGTTGTGGCTTAAGTTATTTAACATAATGACATGTAGTGTAGATCTTGGACCAGTTGTTAACAATAGGGAGGTTGTGGCTAAAGTTATTAACATAATGACATGTAGTGTAGATCTGGGTCCAGTTGTTAACAATAGGGAGGTTGTGGCTAAAGTTATTAACATAATGACATGTAGTGTAGATCTTGGACCAGTTGTTAACAATAGGGAGGTTGTGGCTAAAGTTATTAACATAATGACATGTAGTGTAGATCTTGGACCAGTTGTTAACAATAGGGAGGTTGTGGCTAAAGTTATTAACATAATGACATGTAGTGTAGATCTTGGACCAGTTGTTAACAATAGGGAGGTTGTGGCTAAAATTAACATAATGACATGTAGTGTAGATCTTGGACCAGTTGTTAACAATAGGGAGGTTGTGGCTAAAGTTATTAACATAATGACATGTAGTGTAGATCTTGGACCAGTTGTTAACAATAGGGAGGTTGTGGCTAAAGTTATTAATATAATGACATGTAGTGTAGATCTTGGACCAGTTGTTAACAATAGGGAGGTTGTGGCTAAAGTTATTAACATAATGACATGTAGTGTAGATCTTGGACCAGTTGTTAACAATAGGGAGGTTGTGGCTAAAATTAACATAATGACATGTAGTGTAGATCTTGGACCAGTTGTTAACAATAGGGAGGTTGTGGCTAAAGTTATTAACATAATGACATGCAGTGTAGATCTGGGTCCAGTTGTTAACAATAGGGAGGTTGTGGCTAAAGTTGTTAACATAATGACAAGCAGTGTAGATCTGGGTCCAATTGTTAACAATATTGAGGTTATGGCTAAAGTTATTAACATAATGACATGTAGTGTAGATCTGGGTCCAAACGTTAACATAGGGAGGTTGTGGCTGAAGGTATTAACAGAATGACAAGCAGTGTAGATCTGGGTCCAGTTGTAAACAATAGGGAGGTTAAAGCTTAAGTTATTAACATAATGACAGTGTAGATATGAGTCCAATTGTTAACATAGGGAGGTTGTGGCTGAAAGTATTAACAGAATGACAAGCAGTGTAGATCTGGGTCCAGTTGTTAACAATAGTGAGGTTATGGCTAAAGTTATTAACATAATGACAGTGTAGATATGGGTCCAATTGTTAACAATAGGGAGGTTGTGGCTGAAGGTATTAACAAAATGACAAGCAGTGTAGATCTGGGTCCATATGTTAACAATAGGGAGGTTATGGCTAAAGTTATTAACATAATGGCAAACGGTGAAGATCTGGGTGTAGCTCTGTGTAGCTCTGGGTCCAGTTGTTAACAATAGAAGGGTTGTGGCTAAAGTTATTAACATAATGACAATGTAGATCTGGGTCCAATTGTTAACATAGGGAGGTTATGGCTGAAGGTATTAACAGAATGACAAGCAGTGTAGGTCTGGGTCCAGTTGTTCAAAACTTATGACATTGTAAGTTAAGGTATTGATAAAATTTTGCTCAGTAAATGTGGCAAATGTGCTACAATTTTTGCTGACAAAATGTGAGTAGCTTTTGCAAAGGCAAAAACTACTCTTTGCAAAACCTACCAGATCACATTTTGTCAGCAAAAATTTCTATATATTAAGAATTGTAGTTGCTAGAATAGTTAACATTTTTAGCTCACCTGTTACATATTGACGAGGTGAGCTTTTGGGATCACTTTTTGTCCGTTGTCTGTCGTGCGTGCCTGCGTCTGTGCATGCATCCGTGCGTTAACTTTTGCTTCAAACAACATCTCCTCCTAAACCACTGATCGGATTATGACCAAACTTCACAGGAATAATCCCTAGGTGGTCCCCTTTCAAAGTTGTTCAAATGGTTCCGGTCTGTTGCACATCTAGGTCACAGGAGCTAAAGAATGATTTATTTACTGAAAACTTCTTCTCTCAAACCGCACAGCCCAGGGGCCAGTTTCATCAATAACCATCGTAGGATTAATCTTAAATTGCTCGTACGCACTTTTTAAAGAACTGCGTACATCAGTTTCATCAAAACATCGCAAAGTGTTCACATGAGCTAAATTTGCGTTTCACTAAAATAAGTCGTAATTTTGAATATGCGCTTAAACAGGGCCACTAATTGTCACATGCGTGATCACGTGCCGTCTTGAAATAGCCGTGTAAGGTAGATTACATGCTTTAAAATTATTGTTCCTGTGGACCTAGATGAATATTCAGTACAAACAACGTTGAATCAACGTTGATTCTATGTTGCTTCAAACTTGTGTTGCCATTTCATTGTCGTAAGATACAGGTGTTAATTGTCTGGACCCCTTCCGTCTTTACTACTGGCGAGTTGGGCTGTTCGTGGACGTCGTGACGTCAGATAAGCATTGATTTAACGTTTTAATGAACCTTTCACAAGCACGTTTGTCAGTATATGCGGGCGGGCCTCTTCCATGAGTGCACGTATATCGTTGAGTTTATAATATTAGTTGAGGAAAAGGAATGACATCACTGTGAGACCTCGCTGAGCATTTTATTACCTTAATAAATCCAGAAATGCAAGGGCATGAATACAAGATTCAATTTATCTTATGAACTTAAAACACAGTTTACGCACGATTTTAACACAAAAGGTCAATGCATGACGTCGTTTAACAAAGACGCCGCATATAACATAACGTGAAATACATGGGCTGCATGATGCTTCCACGCAGAGCTGAAACCGACCCGCACACGAGTACTGGTAAACCGCTTCGAGGATCTAATATGTTCTATAAAAGGGTTATCCATTGGAAGCAAGGAATACACCACATAACTGGAAAATATGGAGTGTCCATGTTTCCTGCGCCAGACTTGCTAGTTTCGGACAATTAAGCCTCATCAGTGACCCACAAAAAATATTTTCAAAATTCCGCAATGGAATCAATGATCCCAAAGGACAAGAAAATATAAACTACACTATGGTGTTGGGCAGGGAGACTTTTTGCGGCCGCCACACATTCCCACACATCAGCTGTAGTGACGTCAAATATAAAATGATTATCCTTTGGAAGCAATGAATACACCACAAAACTGGAAAATATGGAGTGTCCATGTTTTCTGGGGCAACTAGCCAGTTTCGGCCAATCAGACAACAAACCTGCCCAGGCAATGCGGTGCGAGTCGGCCCTTCCATGTTTATAAACCCTAATGGTTTCATTGGGGCAGAGCTTGAGATGTCATTTCATCTCAATGTCGAGTAATAGTCCCACAAAATTGGAAACAATGTCTCAAAAATGAACATTACAGTGTTGAAGGGGACGTTAAATCTCAAATCAAAAAAACAAATCAAAAGCCTCTGAAAGTTTTCGTGTATAACGTATGTCAGTTTTCAGCTTCGGTTTGTTGTTGGCAATGGTCTTAGCAAATATTATTCATTGATTGCCGTCTGTCAGGCCGTCCAGCGGATTTTGCTTTCAATGAAAAATAAATTCATTTCATTTGCAACATAGATTCTACAACATGACTGATTTTAAATTACAAAGAACCTGACTTGAAACGAAGTTCTATAGCTACATATATGTATACACAATTATACAATCGCCTGCAAAATATAGACGAAATGAAAGAATGCAACACTATGACCCCCACCCCCACACGTGCCATCTGCCTGATGCCGTGAAGCTTTTCGTACATACCAGTGCACACACATGTACGTACGTCCTTCCGTATGGGATGTACGTGCGTGATCCTTTGACCTCAGGTTAAGACATTGTACCAGGAAGAACCTAAACTTTTATGAGCTCATATTTTCCAGACCATATGATGGAAATGTGATGATAGGTATAGGCCAATAGGTTTATTCAGCAATACACTTGCCCATACCTATAACCTCTAGGTCAAGGCATATTAGAAAAATTTAAATGTAGAAATTACTTAAGAGCTCATATTTTTTAAAACCATATAATGGATTTGGTTCATATTTAGTACGATGATCGATACTCATTAAAAGTTTTATTCAGCATACCCGCGCCCAGGCCCATGACCTCAAGGTCAAGGTCACGGACACAGAATATTTTAATGTCAACGTTCAAACAGGAGCTGGCATTTCCCTATCCATATCATGGATTTAGCTCGTATTTGGTATGATGAAAGATACAGGTCGTTTCTCCGGCTACTTCGTTTAGTTTTTCGCCCACATCTGATTAATGATAGGCTCAAAGTAAAAGAGGCCTGAAAACCAAAACTGAAGGACCATGTCACAGAGTTAGTTATTTATTGTTTATGGATTTGGTTCATATTTGGTATGATGATACACACATTTTCCAAGATTCAAACGACATTACCCCCACCTACGCCGATATCCTCAGGGACAGTTTTCCAAGCTAGAAATGCTGGAGGCATCTGTGTCGTATTGACAATTCTAGTTCGTTGTGTCGATTTTAGGTACACTGAGACTTCGTTTTAAACACAAGTCTAATCGCAGATTGTGGGTCGTCACGTCGTTTATTTTGCTGTTAAGGTCCCGTCAACTGTTGGTACATGTATATAGGTCATTTTGGAGACGCTACTTCTGATTTTGTGGGGCTTTTACACAACCTTGAGATGGAATGGCATCTTAAGCCCCATCGACCAAAGAAACCACTAGGGTTTAAGGAGCGGTCCCACTCGCACCACTTTTCTCAGCTAGGCTGTTACATTCTAAACGGCAAACCAGTAATCAAATCATCAGGAAATCACGCCTGTATAATTTTAAACCCCTTGAACCCCACTTTTATATAGTAAAACTGGGGTTTACAGGGGTAAACTTTATTATTCTTATTTCTGCTCTAAAGTATAGGTCGTGGGTCTCGATTGAGCAGAAATAAGAGAAATATCACAATTTTTATCTGAAAAATTTCTTTTTTTTGGCGATAGAGTTTACAATGTATTTGTATAGGCATGTTTTCGTAATGTTGGTCAGTTTTAGCTCTGCGCGGAAGCACTATGCAGGCCAAACCCGATGGGCGAAAGCGAACGTCAATTCTAGGTTGTACCATGAAATATAAATTGTGGATACTCGTCAGCACATTCACAACGATGCGCTTCTAACGAGTACCCTCAATCTCAATTTTTCAAAGAAAAAAATAACACTAAGAAACCCCCACCCAAAACCTAAAGATTATAACAAGGTGGGGGTGTAGTTTCGAGGTATCTTTATTGCGTGGGCTTGTATAAGTAATGGGCGTTATCTGCGAAGGTATAAACATGAAATGTTGCGTACCATCCTTTTAACAATTTAACCTATGCGGCGCGTCATCTTCTTCAGACGGAAATTTCAATGTGCGACGTCTAAATATTCATCTCAGAAATACGACAAAATGTGCGAACATCGCAGATTGTGAGCATTTGATGAAAAAGGATTTTTGTCGTAAGAAGTACGATCTTTTTAAGACGAAAATACGTCGCAAATGCTTTGATGAAACTGGCCCCAGGTCTTTGATATTTGGCATGAAGCTTCATCTAATGGACCTCTACCAAGTTTGTTCAAATTATAGCCCTGGGTCCAAAAATGCCCCCACCCTAGGAGCCTTTGGTTTTACATAGGCTTATATAGGGAAAATCTTTAAAAATTTTAATCTTCTCTGAAACTGCAAGGCCCAGGTCTTTGATATTTGGTGTGAAGCTTTATCTAGTGGACCTCTATCAAGATTATTCAAATTATAGCCCTGGGGCCAAAAATGCCCCCCGCCCCGGGGCCCTTTGGGTTTTACATAGGCTCATATAGGGAAAATTTTTAAAAATCTTCTTCTCTGAAACCACAAGGCCCAGGTCTTTATTATTTGGTATGAAGCTTCATCTGGTGAACCTCTGCTAAGATTGTTCAAATTATAACTCTGGGGCCAAAAATGTTCCCGCCCTGGGGCCCTTTGGTTTTACATAGACTTATAAATGGAAAATCTTCTCCTCTGAAACGGTAAGGCCCAGGTCTTTGATATTTGGTGTAAAGCTTCATCTAGTGGACCCCTATCAAGATTGTACAAATTAAAGGTCTAGTGCGAAAAATGCCCCCACCTGCGGGCCCTTTGATTTTACATTGGCTTATACAGGGAAAATCTGTAAAAATCTTTTTCTCCGAAACTGCAAGGCCCATGCAGGTCTTTGATATTTGGTGTGTAGCTTCATCTAGTGGACCTCTACCAAGATTGTTCAAATCATAGCCCTTGGGCCTTCAAATCATAGCCCTTGGGCCAAAAATACCCCCGCCGTGGAGCCCTTTGGTTTTACATTGACTTATATTGGGAAATTTAAAAAAAATCTTCTTCTATGAAACCTCAAGGCCAAGGTCTTTGATATTTGTTGTGAACCTTTATCTAGTGGACCTCTATCAAGATTGTTCACATTATAACCCTTGGGCCAATAATGCCCCTTTGGTTTTACATACACTAATATTGGGGAAAATTTTAAAAAATCTTCTACTCTGAAACCGCAAGGTCCAGGTCTTTGATATTTGGTGTGTAGCTTCATCTAGTGGATCTCTACCAAGATTGTTCAAATTATAGCCCTTGGGCTAAAAATGCCCCTGCCCCGTGGCCTGTTGGTTTTACATTGACTTATATAGGGAAAATTTTAAAAAATCTTCTCTGATATTTGGTGTGAAGCTTCATCCAGTGGACCTCTATCAAAATTGTTCAGATTATAGCCCTAGGACCTAAATGCCCCTGCCCTGGAGCCCTTTGGTTTTACATACACTTATATTGGGAAAATCTTTTATGAAACCGCAAGGCCAAGGTCTTTGATATTTAGTGTTAAGCTTCAGGTAAAGGACCTCTATCAAGATCAAATTATAGCCCTAGGGTCAAAAATGCCCCCGCCATGGGGCTCTTTGGTTTTACATTGACTTATAAAGGGAAAATCTTTATAAATCTTCTTGTCTGAAACCAGAAGGCCCAGTTCTTTGATATTTGGTATGATGCTTTTTCTAGTGGACCTTGACCAAGATTGATCAAATTATAGCCCTGGAACCAAACATGGTTCTGCCCTGGGCCCCACTTGTTTTACATAGACTTATAAAGGGAAAACCTTTAAAAATCTTCTTGTCTGAAATCAAAGGCTCTGGCCTTTGATATTCGGTATGAAGCTTCTACCAAGATTGTTCAAATTATAACCCTGGGGCGAAATGGGCACACCCCGGTGCCCACTGGTTTTACATAGACTTACATAGGGAAAACCATTGAAAATGTTCTTGTATGAAACCAGAAGGCCAAGGTCTTTGATATTTGGTATGAAGCTTCATGTAGTGGACCTCTACCAAAATTGTTCAAATTATAACCCTGGGGCCAAAATTGGGCCCACCCCTGGGCCCACTTGTTTTACATAGACTTAAATTAGGAAATAGAAGTCAAGGCAATGAAAATCTTCTTGTCTGAAAGCAGGAGGCCAAGGTGTTTGATATTTGGTATGAAGCTTTGTCTAATGGATTTCTACCAAGATTGTTCAAATTATAGCCCTGGGTCCAAAAATGGCCCCGCCCCAGGAACCCGAAGTTTTATATAGACTTATACAGGAAACCTTTAAAAATCTTCTTGTCTGAAACCAGAATGCTCTGGTCTTTGATATTTGGTATCAAAACTTCACCTTTTAGACCACTACCAAGATTATTCAAATTATAGCCCCGGGCCAATAATGGCTCTCCTAGGGGCCAATTAGTACCCTATGGATCAGGTGAGCGATCCAGGGCCATCATGGCCTTCTTGTTACCACTAACACGCTTGTTAAGCTAACAATGCTTTGATCAACTGGGCCGAGGATTAGATTTAACTCTTATCATGCTGTTCACGACAACCCCTATCTTTGGAAACAGTGTAGATCCAGATCAGATGGCTTCTGAAGAAGCCATCTGATCAGGATCTACACTGTTTGACATTCAATTTATGAATTTGTAGGAATAAATTACATCAAGTAATTTGATTGGTTGATAGACAGAAATGGGTGTGGCTAAATGAGTATTCAGCAAGAGAAGGGTTAAACAATAATGGTCTATTGTCCCTAGTCAGGACCATTTTTCAAGACTACCACAAAAGCCCTAAAAATTCTGACACCTTGAGGACTTGCTAAATTCTCCTAAAAAGTAACAAATTTCTTACACGGTCCTGCAAGGAGCCAAAAAAGTGCAGGTTGAATGGCAATCAGAGTAGACCCTGATCAGACTGCTCCTTGTAAGCCTCACCAGGCAAAGTGGTGCGAGTCAGACTAGCCAGGATGCATATAATCCCTATTGGTTTCATTATACAGCAGGGCTTGAGATGTCATTTCATCTCAATGTTGGGTAAATGTCTCAGAAATGACCTAAATACACAGTAGTTTGGATGAGGACCTGAACTTGATTCAAACCAAAAAAAAACAAAAAACAAATCATACAAGATATTTTGGTATGTAAGTACCGGTAGGGTTTCTTTTGAACAAGTCGTTAGCTTGATCATAATGTAACAGCTTTCAAGAGACTCATAATAGAATTACTTAACCCTTTCGCTGCCAAGCTAATTCCTATAGGAATTGCCAAATGTGCACGACGTCGACGTCTTCGATAAACAACTTAGATAAACAACTTATAACGTTGACGTATACCTGTTCAGACATTAACGTCAGTAAAATTTACGCGCTAATTTACGTTCGAAATAACGCAAGTTCTGAGAGCGATATGCACAAGCGATAACACAAACGGCCGAATACGTGTTACCATTGTCAAAAATGGCAGCGTTTGTTTTGGAGTTAAACGGTCTAGTCAACACTATTTAGGTCATTGTTGAGCCCGTCAGTTTACCGATCGGCACCTTTCCTGTGCAAGCTTATCCGTAAGCGGATAACCAGTACAGAGCACAAATTTCACCTGAAACTGATATCTGCCCTTTCTGAATCAGCGGAAAAGAGAAACTGGCCGTAGGAAAGATTTCATGATCAATCTCCACGAAAGAATGTTGCCGACACCGCAAAGTATCGAACCCGCGTCCTTCTGATCACCAGTCAGATGCGTTTCCGACTGAGCTACTTTCGCCAGAAATTGCCAATTGTCCTTCAGCGGAAAGGAGCAAATGACCTTAGGAAAAATTTCATGCTCAATCTCTACGAAAGAATACTGCCGACACCGCCATGTATCGAACCCGCACCTCCTGATCACCGTTCAGACGCGCATCCGACTGAGCTACCATGGCCGCCGTCAAATTTGTCGGTCAGTGTATCTTTTAACCACAACCTGTGTAAGCATCAAACAGACCTAAAACACATGTTCTATGACGGTTCGCTACAGCGATTTGATCACTCTTTAATTTATAACACACACGAGTAGTACCCCTTCATGAATCGGCCCCGTCAATCGGGGCTTAAATATATAAACCAGGTTGCATAATGCTTTCATACAGAGGTGGAACCGACCACACGTGAGCACTGGTAAACCGCTAAGCGGTTCTAAGCCTGCCTAGAAAACGTGATGTGAGTCGGACCTCCCCCCCCCTTCCCCCCCTCACACACACACACTGCATAAAAACCTATTGCTTTCATTGTGCGGCAGGGCTTGAGCTCTCATTTCATGTCAATGTCGGGTAAAAGTCCCCCCAAAATGGAAGCAATGTCTCCAAAATTACCTCAAACCATAATTAGAGCCTTCTGAAAACTAACGATCGTTTATCACTTTAATTTTAGATTAACATACGATAGTTATTTGTAGCGCCTCGTACTTTTACTTCTCAACATCTTAACAAGTCCAAGCAATGGACATCCTTTGAAAGCCTACTTTATTCAGTGAAAAGTAGAGATTACCAGCTTATTTCTTTTAATGACTTCAAAACGTAGTGTGGGTACTTGTTTGAACCGCAACGATAAAACAGTTGTAACGAGCAAACACGATCTATGTTTTCAGCAGAAATAACAAAAATATCTAAAACTGTCAGCAGAAACATGCCATTCCTAGAGCCAAGCATGTTTGCCTTATATTTTATAGGCATGTTTACCTAAAGGGTCTTCCGTAGGAGTTTCTCATGCCTTTGTTTGTACACTAACAACTTCAGTTGCATATGTACCGTCGTCTGAGATGTCATTTCAACTTAACCTCGGGTAAAAGTCCCACAAAATTGGAAGCAACGCCAAAATGACCTGAATAGTGTAGACGGGGACGTTAAACATCAACTCAAACAAGAAGCAAAATTGACGAATAGGCGTGAAGAAAATTTTATCATCTGAGAATTTGATAACAACATGTATAAAATTCGACACTAAATATGCAAATTAGACACGCTCCGTTACATTGCAGGTACGACGTTATTAACGACGTCGCTTTAGTTGAAACCAGAACATTGACACTTAAGTATGAAAATCGATAACGAAATGGCTTTTAATGCCATATGATAGATAATAGAATCTTGCTCACAAATGTAACAATACAAACTGCAGTAACAGGTCCAATCTCTCTCTCTCTCTCTCTCTATGCCCTACCATCTTAGCTCAGTCGGATGGGTGTCTGATTAGAGATCAGGAGGATGCGGGTTTAACAGCTGCCGGAGTCGGCAACATTCTTTCGTGGAGATTGATCATGGAATATTATCTACTGCTATTCTCTCCCTTCCGCTGACCCAACCGTGTTAAAGGGCAGCTGTCAATTGTGTGCTGTAGTGGTTAACCACTAATGTCTAAGTCTCCCTAGGAAAATTGTGGATAGGTGAACTGGTCGGTTGTATATGAACAAAATAGTGTTAACTGAGCCGTTCATCTACAAAACAAAAATGATCACTTTGTTCTGTCTCAATACTACTGTCTCTCCTACTATGAACATATAATTATGTCAATACTGTCGAAAAGCCGCGAAAAGCGCTTTAAAATCTACAAGAAAGAAAACAGAGACAATTATACGACACTACAAAATTCCAGTTTTGCAGGTTTTGCCCGAAAATGTCATTTTCGTATGTAAAAGAGCTAAACAGACTGCAGCAAATGAAAGAGAATTAAAAATTATCTTTAAGTACAAATAAGATATCCTGTTTTCAAGCCTGTGCAGTCTTAAAAAAGGAAATCTATATCTAATAAAAAAATCTGCAAACTTCCAAGGAATAACAACTGTTATGTGTTTTTAAAAAGTAAGTGTTATTAGAAAGAAAAGAGAGAGGAAAAAAAAGATAAAAGAATCATCCACCAGGATTTGAACTTGAGAAATAAAGTAAAAATATGTAAAATATTTTTTTTATCTTTTTTAATTTAAAAATAAAGGGGGTCTTTCAAGGTATAGGAAATTTGCATTGGTTTCTGCCCACTCTTGGATTTTGATGAAATTATGCACAATAATTGCGATGGGTATATCAATTATAATTACGATGAATTCACTTTTAAATTTCATTTCCGTAGTAAATTTTTTACATATTTTATGAAGTCTCTATCACAACAGAGAGTACTCTGATATAAACTTGTCTACAGTATTCAGAGTTTCATATATCTAATGCTGCTATGTTTTATGAATTAAAGCCATAATTGGTGAGTTAGTTGATACTATGAATGACCTCATATGTCTAGTAATAGTTGCTGAGCATTCAGTTTTCTTTGATGGTGTCCCCATATGTCAGCTCTTTTTTGTATTCATTAAAATTTTATATGCATATTTACCATGCTCCAATTTTTGTCAAGACACCATTTTAGCATAAAAACTACCCACATATCTTAGGAACATGTTGATGAATTTTGATGGAAATTGAGGACCGGTAACATTATGTTTTAACAGACTGAATACTGATAGTCCTGATTCAGCAAAATGTGAAATTATATGATTATCATGTTTTGGTCATGCTGTTTAATTATACTTTACTATTGCTTTCAATTTGGATAGTATAGCATGGTTTGTGTAAGTAGTTCATAGCATAATTATAAGTATTATTTCAAAACAGCCATTTCAGTAAATTTGCCCCCTATGGAACAAGCTATTTTGTCTATAGAACTATACTGCAATGGTTTTGATGACAAACGCCATCAAACGCATCCATGTAATCATGTGCACAGTTTTCTTGTCTAATTTGGTAATGGTGCTAAGGTGATGTTTAGATTTAACATTCAAATCAACACCATACCAGTCACTTTAGATGTTGCTTCAGATTTTGTGAGATTTGTTATCCGACTCGAGAAAAATGACTCTCAAGTCAAACTGTTGTTTGTTTATTTAACCCTAACTGTCCATTTAAAAAGAAAGGTTTACTCTAGGGAAAATCAATAACACTTGAGATTACTTTTCCTAAACATTAAGTTTTCAGAATTTGTATCTGCATAGGCACTAGCCAATCTTTTTTTTTTTTTTGTATAGCCCATATGAACAAAATCAAACGGCTTCCTAATTTGAATTTACTTTTAGAATTCACATGGTCGTACATTTATCAGTGTTCCAAAACTTATGTGATCATGATTGTGTTGTCTATATATTTGTATAGGTCTTTCACTTCATTTACCTATCTCAGCAGTTGTTGCAGTAATTACAAAGCACATTATGTAAGATATCAAGAAGCATTTAAACTGTTGATAATAATTATTCAATCTGTGAGTAGTTATCGCATTACTCATAGGATTTTAAATTATTTTCAGTAAATACATTGTGATGCATTTTTCTGTCCAAACACTGCAATGTTCTTTCTAAGCTGAGAGATACATTGCACAGAAATGTACTGGTAATTATTAATGAACAAAAAACAAGCAAGAACAGTGCTTAAAAAAAAAAAAAAAAACAGTAAACTTGCATTCAGCAGAAACATTTAAGAAGTGGTTGAAAGTTTTACAACCAGAACAAAATACTAAAAGCTCGCTTCCAATACATTAACCACTATATTGACAAAGTAAATAGAAAAAATAAGACACTAAAGAAACGTCAACATTTACAATACAAATGCAGAAAAGAGACATATGTATGCATGTGTACTATAAGGAAGGAAACTGTTTCTCCACCTGTCTAATAGCAAAATTTCTCTACGTCATGGGACAGCTTTGTTTACACCAAATATTCTGCGCCTCATCCACCAATGATATCTTTTGCAACAGAAACTCAATATCAGTAACATTTCGATTTTTGGAAATACTAACAAATAATTACTGTAACTTTTTTGTTAGGATAATAATCCAGCGTTCATAAAGAAAGAGTATATCTAAGGCTTAATCTGGCCATGGATTTATCAACAGAACTATTTTTACTAATAACAACAAACCAAGGACCATTGCGTCCTTGCATACCAGCTTGGTATGGAAATGAAAATAATGGATCACCTTGCCTTACACCTATTTGAGTAGCATGTCTTATGCAAATCCATTAAATCATGTTGCGCATGTTCACAATAATTTTGCTGCTAATAAAAAAGCAATATAATTGTTAAGTCTAATTTATTGATTAGAATACCTTTTGATTTATTGTTTTACTATCTACTATTTTGGATAGATCAAAGTGTATAAATGAAAGGAAAATATCAGAAATTCATGATATTTTAATAGTTTCTAAGCTAGATCAGCTCAATATGTATTCATTTTGATTTGTATAATATCATTTTTATACTTTAAGTGTTACGAATTGTCTTTTTATAAGGTTCTTGGATGATTCAATGAAATAGTAAATTTTGCAGAAACGACCTACATCCATTAAAGGTGTAAAACTACAATGTTACCGGTTTTGGATTTTCATGAAATTTGGCATAGCTAAAGAGGATACATATGGCAAGTTTTCCTAGCAAAATGAAATCTTGACAAAGACTAGAACATATTTATCTTAGGGATTGAATTTTGATAATTTTTTAAAATTTTAATTAAAAAATGAGATTTTTGATAATTATTTTATCAGAAAATGTAAACTTTAATTAATTCAAAAAGTTTTTTAGTATCAAAGGAATGCCTATGGAGTTCTGCATTCGATCCAGTTCACAGATCTTGAAACTAAATAAAACATAAGATTTAAGACGCACTTATTTAGAGACAGACACCAGCTCATGGAGGGAGTCAGTTAGAGTGGCCTTCTGAGTCCTACTTTGATTTATATAATTTATTAAATACATTTTTATAGGTTGCATATGCTGACTTATAAATATACAAAGTTTAAAGAAAAAACATGCGTGGGCACAAATGAAAGACCCCCTTTATAAAACATCACAAGTAAGAGCTTGCAGGTAAACTATATTCAGTTGCAAATTCCAACACTGATGCTGACGCCGACGCCGGACGCCGGGTTATTGTAACAGCTCCCCATTATTTACATAAAGCGAACTTAAAATGTTATCTATATTCTGTTTTTACAGAAGTCTGACCTTTTTATGTATCTAGTCAGTATAGTAGCGGAAAACAAATCTGCAACGGAAGGTTCCGGGTACCCCGTTTTTTCGCCCACAGCTGATGAACGATCGGCTTGATATGAGTGAAATAGTCATGAAAGGACCGTACCCCCCCCCCCCCCCCCCCCCCCCCCCCCCCCCCCCCCCGAAAAAAAAAGAAAAAAAAAAAAAAAAAAAAAAAATAGCAGAGAAAATCCTGAAAACATAAAAAGAGCCATATAGTGGCAATTTTCAATTCAAAAGAAGAGTGATATCCCTGATGAGTGTAATAAATGCTATGAATGCTATGCTATTAGGACTGGTTGATGTTTGGAAATGTGTGTGTGTGTGTGTGTGGTGGCGGGGCGGGGGAGGTTAGCATCATTTGAACACCATAGCGCATACACGTAAAATGCCCCTTTTGTATGGGAGAACAGCGAAGGCCCAGGCAAGCATGTGTATACGCGCAGTCTCGTCAGAGCTTTCTCTATTCGCATCGAGAATACACGTTATGTAAAAAATCATTGTAAATAATACAATACAAAACCCTTCTGGCTGACAGACAATTAAGTCACTTTTACGGGCGCGTAAAATTAAGTAGGAGTTGTATCGTGGGATATGGTAGGAGGTTGTAACTCATATGAAATTGACTTCATTTTACAAATTAATTATTGTAAAACTAGAGTCAGTAGATTATGCCATAAAGTGTGAAAAATAAAAAAAAAAAAAAAATAAAAAAATAAAATAAAAGAGAAAGAAAGAAATGTGCTCCTTGAATAGCCCGTACTTTCTAATGTGGTGCCAAACTGTATATATAATAGAATATGCGCATATATGAACCCGAAACGCCGCGATAAACGCTACAAAATCCCCTACAAAGAAAATACGAAGACAATTATACTACGTTGCTCAAATTAACGGCACAATACGTTACGCGCGACACGCGACGTTACGCGCGACGTTACGATTGACTGACGTAACGTCCAGCACTGTTAATGACGTAATATTGCGTACGCGGGAAAAAACAACACAGTCATCCATAAAAAATGCACTGAGGGTATGTGCCTGTTTGATCTTTGATCTTATCACGCACATTCAAGCATACATAGCCCAGATTTGGTACTTGGAGAATGTTTTCAAAGGATTTTTCTGGTCAAAACAGAAAAGAAATGAGAATGTTGTCCCGCAGATATCTTTCTACCTTTATTCAAAGTATTGGCCCAAAATTGGCCCGCTGGCACTCAACGTACTTACACCTGTGGCCCAATATTGGCCCTGTGGCACCTATAGGGTTAAACCTTAGTAACCTTTCAGTATCTTGAAAGTTTATCTATTAATTTTGTCAAGAAACTTGGTTTAATTTACCCCTATAAGGAAAATTTAGCTACTGATTCTCCAAATGAATGAGTGTATGATGATAATTATTTGTAATATAAGAGATATTGCTCCAGTGGACGCCACCTGTACGTGTTTCTTGTATTCTTCTCCATTGAATGTAGCTGACATTAACTATACTTCATGATTTTATACAACTAAATAAATAATCTAAAATTACTTGAAGATCCTGGAATCTCAAAAGTTCACAAAAGTTTCATGGCAGATCAATAAAATCAAAGCACGCACAACACTGGTAGGTTGATTGTCTGAATGATGACATTGACTGTTAAAATGTCATTTAACCCTTACATAAATGGTCTGTAAGTAAAATGTGTAAACCCTGTTCAGGTGCCGCATTCTGCCGCATCTGACCCATAAATTCCTGAACTGTAAGCATGTAAGCAAACTGTGTAGACCCTGATCAGATGCAGCATTCTGTGGCATTTGATCTGGGTCTGTACTCTTTGTCAAACATCAACAGGATTCTGAAGATATCCTTTTACCCAACACTGAGACCACACATTTGTACATGTAATAGCATGGCTATTTTTAGCTCGCCTTACGAAAGTAAGGGGAGCTATTGCCATGCCCCGGGCATCCGGCGTCAGCTTCAGTGCCGGGGTCCGCATTTGGTTAAAGTTTACCTGCAAGCTCTTATATGTGATGTTTTACAAGTTTATTTTGAATATATAATTTACAATATTGGTAACAAGAGTTGTCAGAAGACAACATAGCTCGCCTTTGGGGGTCTAAGATGGATGAGGGCAAGTTATCAAAATTTTTTTCTTCTGTAAAACAGCCCAACAGACTACAGCAAATGAAAGAGAACCAAAAAGTACCCCTAATCATCCTGTTTTCAAGCCTTTCCACTGTAAAAAAAAAAAAAATTAAAAAGAAATCTATATTTGATAAAAATAAATTCTACAAACTTCCAAGTAATAACAAGGCATCACAGACAATACAAATCCCCTCGCGCAAGACAAATTAAAAAAAGCCTAGCCTAGCATCTGTGTAAAATTACATTATATCCATCAATAAATGTAGGTACTTAAGAGTGATGACAAAGTTTTTCTAAAAATAGCCACAGTGACCTTGACTTTGAGCCCCAGACCCTGAAAGTTGAACTGACTCAAGATATTATCATACCCAACATTTGTATGAAGTTATCTTAAAATCCATCAATAAATGTGGACACTAGAGCAATGATCAAGTTTTTCTAAAAAAAAAATAGCCACAGTGACCTAGACCTTCAGCCCCTGACCCTGAAGGTCAAAGTCACTGTGGCTATTTTTGGAAAAAACTTTGTGATCGCTCTAGTGCCTACATTTATGGATAGATTTTAATATAACTTCACACAAATGTTGGATATGATGATATCTCGAGCAGGTTCGACTTTTAGGGTCTGGGGCTGAAGGTCAAGGTCACTGTGGCCATTTTTTAGAAAAACTTTTTCATCGCTCTTGCACCTTTATTTAGGGATGCATTTTAATATAACTTCACACAAATGTTGGGTTTGATGATATCTCGAGTGACTTTGACTTTCAGGTTCCAGGGCTGAAGGTCAAGGTCACTGTGACTATTTTTAGAAAAACTTTGTGATCGCTCTAGTGCCTACATTTATGGATGGATTTTAATATAACTTCATATCTCGAGCGAGTTCGACTTTCAGGGTCCAGGGTTGAAGGTGAAGGTCACTGTGGCCATTTTTAGGAAAACTTTGTCATTGCTCTTGCGCCTTCATTTATTGATGGGTTTTTAGCTCACCTGAGCACGAAGTGCTCATGGTGAGCTATTGTGATCAGTCAATGTCCGTCGTCCGTCGTATGTCGTGCAGCATCAACAATTTGCTTTACATGCTAACTCCTCCTTAACCCTTGAGCCAATTTCAATAAAACTTAATAGGAATATTGCTGAGGTGACCCTCTACAAAAATAGCTAAAATTATTCCGCTCCACTGAACAAGATGGCCGCCAGAGCTAAAAATAGAAAAATCTTTAAACAACAACTTCTCCTGTACCTTAAGGCCAATTTCATGCAAACTTTATAGGAGTGTTGCTTAGGTGACCCTCTACCAAAAATAGCTAAAACGTTTCCGCTCCGGTGAACAAAATGGCCACTAGAGCTAAAAATAGAAAATTCTTTAAATGACAACTCCTCCTGTACCCTTGGGCCAAATTAATTCAAACTTCATAGGAATGTTGCTTAGATGACCCTCTACTAAAATAGCTAAATCGGTATTGCTCTGATGAGCAAAATGACCGCCATAGCTAAAAATAGAAAAACATCGTAAATTTGCTTCAAACACAAACTTCTCTTCAACCCTTGGGCCAATTTGATTCAAACTTCACAGGAATGTTGCCCAAATGACTCCCTGCCAAAATAGCTAAAATCGTTGTGCTCTGACAAACAAGATGGTCACCAGAGCTAAAAATAGAAAAAAATCTTTAAACGACAACTCCTCCTGTACCCTTGGGCCAATTTTTTTTCAAACTTCCTAGGAATATTGCTTAGGTGACCATCTACCAAAATAACTAGAAAGGTTCTGCTCTGATGAGCAAAATGGCCACCATAGCTAAAAATAGAAAAACATCGTAAATTTGCTTCAAACACGAACTCCTCCTTAACCCTTGGGCCAATTTGATTCAAACTTCACAGGAATGTTTTGTAGGTGACTCCCTAAAGAAACAGCTAAAATCATTCACCTCTGACTAACAAGATGGCCGCCAGAGCTAAAAATAGAAATTTTTTTCAAACGACTACTCCTCGTTTACCCTTGGGCCATTTTCATTCAAACTTCACAGGAATGTTGCTTAGATGACCCACTACCAAAATAGCTAAAACATTTTTGCTCTGATGAGCAAAATGGCCGCCATAGCTAAAAACAGAAAAACTTTGTAAATTTACGTCAAAACACGAACTCCTCCTCAACCTTGGGCCAATTTGATTCAAACTTCACAGGAATGTAAGTTTGGTGACTCCATACCAAAATAACTAAAATCGTTCAAAGCGGCAAACAAGATGGCCACCATAGCTAAAAATACAAAAAATCTTCAAACGACAACTCCTCCTTACCCCTTGGGCCAATTTGATTCAAACTTCACAGGAATATTATGTCGTTGACTCCCTACCAAACTAGCTAAAATTGTTCAGCTCTGACTAACAAGATGGCCGCCAGAGCAAAAAATAGGAAAAATCTTCAAACGACAATTCCTCCTTACCCCTTGGGCCAATTTGATTCAAACTTCACAGGAATATTATGTCGTTGACCCTGAGGCTACCGTAATAGAAAAAATTCGCAAATTTGCTTCAAACTTCACAGGAATGTTGCCCAGGTGACTCCCTACCCAAATAGTTAAAATCATTCCACTGATAAACAAGATGGCCACCATAGCTAAAAATAGAAAAAATCTTCAAACGACAACTCCTCCTTACCCCTTGGGCCAATTTGATTCAAACTTCACAGGAATATTATGTCGTTGACTCCCTACCAAACTAGCTAAAATTGTTCCGCTCTGACTTACAAGATGGCCGCCAGAGCTAAAAATAGGAAAAATCTTCAAACGACAATTCCTCCTTACCCCTTGGGCCAATTTGATTCAAACTTCACAGGAATATTATGTCGTTGACCCTGAGGCTACCATATTAACAAAAATGATCCCGCTCCGATGAACAAAATGGCCACCAGAGCTAAAAATAGAAAAACATTGCAAATTTGCTTCAAACTTCACAGGAATGTTGCCCAGGTGACTCCCTACCAAAATAGTTAAAATCATTCCACTCTGATAAACAAGATGGCCACCAGGGCTAAAAATAGAAAAAATCTTAAAACGACTACTCCTCCTGTACCCTTGGGCCAATTACATTCAAACTTCATAGGAATGTTGCTTAGATGACTCTCTACCAAAATAGCTAAAATGGTCTCGCTCCGATGAACAATATGGCCACCAGAGCTAAAAAAAACAAAAACATTGTAAATTTGCTTCAAATGCGAACTCTTCCCAAACCCTTGGGTCCATTTGATTCAAACTTCAAAGGAATGTTGCCTAGGTAACACCCTATCAAAAAGGCTAAGTTCAACTTTCAGAGTCTGGGCTCAAGGTGCCTGTGGCTATTTTCAGAAAAAAGTAAAGAATTGCTCTAGTGCCTGTATTTATGGATGGATTTTAACATAACTTCACACAAATGTTGGCAATGATGATATCTTGAGGGAGTTCGACTTTCAGGGTCTGGGGATGAAGGTCAAGGTGACTGTGGCTATTTTTAGAAAAACTTTGTCATCGCTCTTGCGCCTTCATTTATTGATGGATTTTTAGCTCACCTGTCACGTAGTGATGAGGTGAGCTTTTGGGATCACTTTTTGTCCGGCGTGCGTGCCTCCGTAAACTTTTCTTGTGAACACACTAGAGGTCACAGTTTTGGGCCAATCATCATCAAATTTGGTCAGAATGATCATCATGACAATATCTTGGTCAAGTTTGAATATGGGTCATGGCTGGTCAAAAAGTAGGTTAGTAGGTCAAATCAAAGAAAAACCTTGTGAACACTCTAGAGGCCAAAGTTTTGGTCCGATTATCATCAAATTTGCTCAGAATGATTGTCTTGACAATATCTGGGTCGAGTTTGAATATGGTTCATGTCGGGTCTCAAAGTAGGTCAGTAGGTCAAATCATAGAAAAACCTTGTGAATCCACTAGAGGCCACAGTTTTGGTCCGATAATCATCAAACTTGCTCAGAATGATTATCTTGACAATATCTCATTCAAGTTCGAATATGGGTCATGTCGGGTCAAAAAGTAGATCAGTAGGTCAAATCAGAGAAAAACCTTGTGAACACACTAGAGGCCACAGTTTTGGTCCGATAATCATCAAGCTTGCCCAGAATGATCATCTTGACAATATCTCAGTCAAGTTTGAATATGGGTGTTGTCAGGTCAAAAAGTAGGTCAGTAGGTGAAGTCATAGAAAAACCTCCTGAACACACTAGAGGCCAAAGGTTTGGTCCAATCATCATCAAACTTGCTCAGAATGATCATCTTGATAATATCTTGGTCATGTTCAAATATGGGTCATGTCGGGTCACAAAGTAGGTCAAAAAATAGAAAAACCTTGTGAATACACTAGAGGCCACAGTTTTGGTCCAATCATCATCAAACTTGCCCAGAATGATCATCTTGACAATGTCTCGGTCAAGTCGGAATATGGGTTATATTGGGTCAAAAATAAGGTCAGTAGGTCAAATCATAGAAAAACCTTGTGAATACACTAGAGGCCACAGTTTTGGTCCGATAATCATCAAACTTGCTCAGAATGATTATCTTGACAATATCTCATTCAAGTTCGAATATGGGTCATGTCGGGTCAAAAAGTAGATCAGAAGGTCAAATCAGAGAAAAACCTTGTGAACACACTAGAGGCCACAGTTTTGGCCCGATAATCATCAAGCTTTCCCAGAATGATCATCTTGACAATATCTCAGTCAAGTTTGAATATGGGTGTTGTCAGGTCAAAAAGTAGGTCAGTAGGTCAAATCATAAAAAAACCTTCTGAACACACTAGAGGTCACAGGTTTGGTCCAATCATCATCAAACTTGCTCAGAATGATCATCTTGATAATATCTTGGTCATGTTCAAATATGGGTCATGTCGGGTCACAAAGTAGGTCAGAACATAGAAAAACCTTGTGAATACACTAGAGGCCACAGTTTTGGTCCAATCATCATCAAACTTGCCCAGAATGATCATTTGACAATGTCTCGGTCAAGTTGTAATATGGGTCATGTTGGGTTAAAAAGTAGGTCAGTAGATCAAATCATAGAAAAACCTTGTGAACACACTAGAGGCCACAGTTTTGGTCCGATCATCATCAAACTTGCTCAGAATGATAGTCTTGACAATATCTCGGTCAAGTTCGAATATGTGTCATGTCGGATCAAAAGGTAGGTCAGTAGGTCAAATCATAGAAAAACCCTCTGAACACACTAGATCTGAATGGTTTCTGAGATATTGAGCATTTTATGAAGTGGAGGGGGTTGGGCATGGCCGGGGCACATCCCAGGGGACCCCCAGGTTGGTGTCAATGAATGCTTCTTATCATAAGAAACAAGAATATATATGGTTTTTGGGTGAGGATCTGAATGGTTTCCGACATATATCGCCTTTTATGAAGTGGAGTTGTGGGGCATAGCCCCCGTGCGGCCCGTTTTTTTTGTTTGATTTGAGGTTTAACGTCCCCGTCAACACTGTCAAGGTCATTTTGGAGACGTTGCTTCCAATTTTGTGGGACTTTTACCCGACATTGAGATGAAATGACATCTCAACCCCTGTCACCCAATGAACCGTGCGGCCCTTAGGTTGGTATCTCTGAATGTGTATTATCATAAGGAACAAGAATTTATATGCTTTAGGGGTGGGGATCTGAATGGTTTCTGAGATATTGGGCTTTTTACGAAGTGGAGGGGGTGGGGCATAGCCCCGGCACATCCTAGGGGACCCCCAGATTGGTGTCACTGAATGCGTCTTATCATAAGAAACAAGAATATACATGTACATGGTTTTTGGGTGGGGATCTGCAGGGTTTCCGAGATATATCACCTTTTATGAAATGGAGGGGTGGGGCATAGCCCCCGTGCGGCCCGGGGGACCCTTAGGTTGTTATCACTGAATGTGTCTTATCATAAGGAACAAGAATTTATATGGTTTAGGGGTGGGGATCTGAACAGTTTCTGAGATATTGGGCATTTTATGAAATGGAGGGGTGGGGCATAGCCCCCATGCGGCCCGAGAGACCCTAAAGTTGGTATCACGGAATGCGTCTTAACATAAGGAACAAGAATTTATATGGTTTAGGGGTGGGGATCTGAACAGTTTCTGAGATATTGGGCGTTTTATGACGTGGCGGGGTGGTGCTTAGCCCCCGTGCGGCCTGAGAGACCCCAAGGTTGGTATCACGGAATGCGTTTTAACATAAGGAACAAGAATTTATATGGTTTAGGGGTGGGGATCTGAACAGTTTCTGAGATATTGGGCGTTTTACGAAGTGGAGGGGTGGGGCTTAGCCCCTGTGCGGCCCGAGAGACCCCAAGGTTGGTATCACGGAATGCTTCTTAACATAAGGAACAAGAATTTATATGGTTTAGGGG
Source organism: Lucinisca nassula (assembly GCA_963580285.1). NCBI lineage: Eukaryota > Metazoa > Mollusca > Bivalvia > Lucinida > Lucinidae > Lucinisca > Lucinisca nassula. The sequence continues at coordinate 68,639,329 of OY757010.1, forward strand.
TGGGGATCTGAACGGTTTCTGACATATTGGGCCTTTTACGAAGTGGAGGGGGTGGGGCATAGCCCCGCCACATCCTAGGGGACCCCCAGATTGGTGTCACTAAATGCGTCTTATCATAAGAAACAAGAATATATTTAGTTTAGAGGTGGGGTTTCTGAGATATATGGCATTTTATGAAGTGGAAGGGTGGGGCATGGCCCCAGCGCACCCCCAAGAGACCCCAAGGTTGGAATCACTGAATGTGTCTTATCATAAGGAATATATGGTTTAGGGGTGGGGATCTGAATGGTTTCTGAGATATTGGGCCTTTCAAAAGTGAAAGGGGAGGGGCATGGCCTGGGCACATCCAAGGGGAGCCCCAGGTTGGTGTCACTGAATGCGTCTTACCATGTGGAACAAGAACATATATGGTTTAGGGGTGGGGTTCTGAACGATTTCTGAGATATTGGGCCTTTTACAAAGTGAAGGGGGTGGGGCATGGCCCAGGCACATCCCAGGGGACCCCCAGGTTGGTGTCACTGAATGCGTCTTATCATAGGAAACAAGAATATTTATACTTTATGAGAGGAATCTGAATGGTTTCTGAGATATATGGCCTTTTATACACTGGAGGTGGTGGGGCATGGCCCAAGCACACCCTGGGGGACTCCCAGGTTGGCATAAAAGCATATGGCTAAAATAAATTCACACAAGGAATATGTCAATAAAAGCTTTGTCAAAATATCTACAAAGGCTTGGCAGTAAATGTCATGTTTCAATTGTCCCCATTGTAAGTCTATGGAAACTACAAAGTTGCCAAAGCAACCAAACTAATAAGCCGATTTTCATAAAAAACACAAACTTTCAACCCCCAGCCCAAGGATGCTACAGATAAAATTTGGGCCCAATCAGCCCAGTGGCTTCAGAGGAGATGTCGTTTGAAAGTGTTGACGCCAGACGACGCAGACGACGCAGACAACGACGGACAACTGCCTATCCTATAAGCTCCCCCGGAGCTTTCGGATCTGGTGAGCTAAAAACTTCTGAACACAATTTAGGTATGATCATCATCAAACTTGCCTAGAATGATCATCTTGACAATATCTCTGTCAAGTTTGAATACGGGTCATGTCGGGTCAGCAGGTCAAATCATAGAAAAACCTTGTAAACACACTAGAGGCCCCAGTTTTGGTCCGATCATCATCAAACTTGCTCAAACTGATCATCTTGACAATATCTGGGTCAAGTTTGAATATGGGTCATCTCGGGTCAAAAGTAGGTCAACTGGTCAAATCATTGAAAAATGTTGTGAACACTCTAAGAGGCCACAGTTTTAGTCCAATCATCATAAAACTTGCTCAAAATGATCATCTGGACAATATCTCAGTTAAGTTCGAATATGGATCATGTCAAATCAAAAAGTAGATCAGTAGGTAATTTTGTCATAACTTTTGAAACGTTTGAGTTAGAGCCTTCATATTTGGCATGTAGGTTCCTTGTGACAAGGGCTTCTCACTCGTATAAAATTTGACCTGTGACCTTGACCTGTGACCTACTTTTTCATAACTGTTGAACCATATGAGATAGAGCCTTCATATTTGGCATGTATGTTCCTTGTGACAAGGTTTTCCCAACCATTCAAAAAGTTTGACCCATCACCTTGACCTTGACCTACTTTGTCATAACTTTTTAAGCATTTGAGATACAGCCTTCTTATTTGGCATGTAGGTTCCTGGCGACAAGGGTTTCCTATTCATACATAAAATGATCTGTGACCTTTACCTTGACATTTGACCTACTTTAGCATAACTTTTGAACCATTTGATATAGTGCCTTCATATTTGGCATGTATGTTCCTGGTGAAAAGATCTTCCTACCCATACAAAATTTTTTGTCTTATGACCTTGACCTTTGACCTACTTTGTCATAATTTTGAAGCATTTGAGATAGAGCCTTCATATTTTGGCATGTAGTTTCCTTGTGTCATACAAAAATGACTTGTGACCTTGACATGTGAGCTACTTTATCATAACTTTTGAACCATTTGAGGTAGAGCCTTCATATTTGGCATGTATGTTCCTTGTGGCAACTACTTTCAACCAACAAAAACTTTGACCTGTGACCTTGACATTCTTTCTCAAAACTTTTGAACCATTTAAGATAGAGCCTTCATATTTGGCATGTAGGGTCCTTGTGAAAAGGGCTTCCCAACCATGCAAAATTTTTGACATGTGACCTTGACCTTTGATCATTTTTGTCATAACTTTTGAACCATTTAAGGTAGAGCCGTCTAATTGGCATTGTATGTTCCTTGTGAAAAGGGCTTCCCCATCATGCAAAAAAAAAATTGACCTGTAACCTTGGCCTTGATCTGTGACCTACTTAATCGGAACTTTGGAACCATTTGAGATAGAGCCTTTATATTTGGCATGTATATTCATTGTGACAATGGCTTCACTTTCATACAAAAAGTTTGATCTGTGACCTTGACCATTGACCTACTTTATCATAACTTTTGAACCATTTGAGATAGAGCCTTCATATTTGGCATGTATTTTCCTTCTGACAAAGCACCTTACTGTATTACCTACATGTACCATTTCAGTGCTACAGTGTGGATCAGGTGAAAGATCCAGGGCCATCATGACCCTCTTGTAATAAACCTTGATACAAACGTTTGGTATGATGATATCTTGAGTGACTTTGACTATCCGGGTCAGGGGCTGAAGGTCAAGGTCACTGTGGGTACTTGATCATGGCTCTAGTGTCCAAATTTATTGATGGATTTTAAGATAACTTCATACAAATGTTGGGTATGATAATAACTCGAGTCAGTTCATATTTCAGGGTCTGGGGCTCAAAGTCAAGGTCACTGTGGCTATTTTTAGAAAAACATTGTCATCACTCTTAAGTACCTACATTTATTGATGGATGTAATGTAATTTTACACAGATGCTAGGCTAGGCTTTTTTTAGCTCACCAGAGAGGAAGGCTCCGGGGGAGCTTATAGGATAGGCAGTTTTCCGTCGTCGTCGTCTGCGTCGTCGTCCGTCAACACTTTTAAACATCTTCTCCTCTGAAGCCACTGGGCCGATTGGGGCAAAATTTTATCTGTAGCATCCTTGGGCTGGGGGATTGAAAGTTTGTATTTTTATGAAAATCGGCTCATTAGTTTGTTTGCTATGGCAACTTAGAGTTTCCATAGACTTATAATGGGGAAAATTGAAAAATGGCATTTACTGCCAAGTCATTGCAGATATTTTGACAAAACTTTTATAGAAATGTTTCTTGAGTAAACTTCTCTCAGCCATATGCTTTTATGCCAACCTGAGTGTCCCCCAGGTTGTGCCGGGGCCATGCCCCACCCCCTCCACTTCATAAAAGGCCATATATCACAGAAAGTCAGATACCATTCAGATCCCGACCCCTAAACCATATATATTCTTGTTCCAATTGATAAGACGCATTCAGTGACACCAACCTGGGGGTCCTTAGGGATGCGCCGATGCCATGCCCCACCCCCTCCACTTAATAAAAGGCCCAATATCTTGGAAACCATTTAGATCCCCACCCCTAAACCATATATATTCTTGTTCCTTATGATAAGACCCATTCAGTGACTTCAACCTGGGAGTCCCCGGGATGCACCGGGGCCATGCCCCACCCCCTCCATTTCATAAAATGCCTTATATCTCGGAAACCTTACAGATCCCCGCCCCTAAATCATATATATTCTTGATCTTTATGATAAGACACATTCATTGACACCAACCTGGGGGTCCTCAGGGATGCACCGGGGCCTTGCCCAACCCCTTCACTTCACAAAATATATCTCAGAAACTGTTCAGATCCTCACCCCTAAACCATATATATTATTGTTCAATATGATAAGAGTGCCACCAACCTGGGGTCCCCAGGGATGATCTGGGGCCCTGCCCCACCCCTTCCATTTCATAATCTCACAATATCTGGGAAACCCTACAGATGGCTACCCCTAAACCATATATATTCTTGTTCCTTATGATAAGACACATTCATTGACACCAACCTGGATGTCTCCCAGGGCCTTGCCACCCTCCACTTCACAAAAGGCCTTATATCTCAGAAACTGTTCTTAGCCCCACCATAAACCATATATATTGTAACGGCGTCTGGCTATTCTGTTCCATCTTCATGTATTTGTTGCAATATTGTACATTTTTGTAGGATTTTTACGCTTGTAAACAGTGATTTGCGGTCCAAAACTGCTCATGGCCGCTCCGATTGTAAACCAACTTCGCCGCCGTTTTTCCACTAAAAATGCCAATGACAAGCTCCTTTTCCCACTAAATCATGCAGATTAACCCTTATTGAACAAGCATACCGTTTTTGTACCCTTTTAATCCATTTTATAGCTGTAATTTGGGATATTCCCGGCTAAAAACTACGATTTTGAGCTGTCAAACTGTCATTTCCGTTGATTTCGGATCTCCTCAGTCTTGGTCGTTATGACAATCTCCTTGACATCAGCAGTCACGCGATGCCTCGCGTGCTAGACTGGCTCCCGCTTGCTAACGTTGTGTACTATGTCCAGCGCATGAACTCCTGGATACCAGCTTTCTAGGAATTCGGCCTATATATACCTGAAGTATGGAGGAAACACTTGTTGCTAATGTAAATAGCAACGTCGCTTGATCCTCCAAACCGACTGGCTTCTCCCTTCAAGCAAAGACCTGATTCCGCCCTTAAAACCCAAACGACTGATTGGATGTTGGCGTTATGCCATACAGAAAGCAAGACAAGAAAGGCCCCAAAGAGGTTTGAACCTTTCTCCCTTCACCCAAAACTTACGCCTTTCATTTCCGCCTGACTTTACCCCTCCCTGTCCTGTTTCTAGGCGAAGTTGGCATAAGTTCTTAATAAAAATTAAATTGTTAAGTATATTTTAAAACTATTTTTTTCCAACAATATTTAAACATCTTACACTCTAGAATAATGTTAAATTACGATATTCTAAACGTTTAAAGGTGTGCCTTTGAAGTAAGTTGTAAAACGTTGTGCCATCTAGATCTACGGTTTGAAGGGCGCGCCTTTGAAACTTTAAGTGATCATTTAATACAGCGATATTGTGTATGCGTTACAGTGTTGTGTGCCTATTAAGGGATTAGTTTGAGTAACCTAAACCTATACAGACTGTTATCGGACGAATTAAACGATCACAATTTATGACACATTAAGGTGGATGTTTACGCCTTTCATTTAAAGCTTAATTAAGGTAAATGTTTACACCTTTCCTAAAAAGTATTAAGGTGATAGTTTACCCCTTTCACATACCACATTAAGGTGGATGTTTACGCCTTTCATGTAAAGCATTAATAAAAGGTGATTGTTTACCCTTTCATATGTATTAAGGTGATTGTTTACCCCTTTCATATGTATTAAGGTGATTGTTTACCCCTTTCATATGTATTAAGGTGATAGTTTACCCCTTTCATATTCCGCATTAAGGTGATAGTTTACCCCTTTCATATTCCGCATTAAGGTGATAGTTTACCCCTTTTACATGCCACATTAAGGTGGATGTTTACGCCTTTCATGTAAAGCATTAATTAAGGTGATTGTTTACCCTTTCATATGTATTAAGGTGATAGTTTACCCCTTTTCATATTCCGCATTAAGGTGATAGTTTACCCCTTTCACATACCACATTAAGGTGGATGTTTACGCCTTTCATGTAAAGCATTAATTAAGGTGATTGTTTACCCTTTCATATGTATTAAGGTGATTGTTTACCCCTTTCATATGTATTAAGGTGATAGTTTACCCCTTTCATATTCCGCATTAAGGTGATAGTTTACCCCTTTTACATGCCACATTAAGGTGGATGTTTACGCCTTTCATGTAAAGCATTAATTAAGGTGATTGTTTACCCCTTTCATATGTATTAAGGTGATAGTTTACCCCTTTTCATATTCCGCATTAAGGTGATAGTTTACCCCTTTCACATGCCACATTAAGGTGGATGTTTACGCCTTTTATGTTAAGCATTAATTAAGGTGAATGTTTACACCTTTCATAAAGCCTTGAGGTGCATGTTTACCCCATTTCCTATACTGCATTAAGGTGATAGTTTTGCTTTCATATTAAACAATTAAGGTTCTAGTGATCCAAGATTGTCTTATTTAGAAGTGCATTACTTAAAGTGTTAGAAAGCCTGAATTTTTCCCCTTTCTTAAATGTACATTGAAAAGTATTTCTAAATATTAATTCCCCATGTCAAGAAGTATATTTTATTGTCATCTTACCGGTCGTAGATTTTAATGTGAACTCTCACTTTGTGCAAGCTATCGGTTCTATAAATGTTACCATAGGAGTTATGCTATAGTTAAGACTTTGATCATTTTTTTATCGTTATCTTTTGATCTGTTGATTAATTAAAGATTGAGAAATTGAACCAATTGTTTTTATTTCATTTCCACTAGGCATTGAATACGACCCAGGTCGAACTCACAAGAATTTCATTGTTACCGCCCCACCTTTCCTGACCCTTCAACACATTTGAGTCATATAACGGCCCGGGGTGGCGCCGGTACAATATTCATCTTCCTTATGATAAGATGCATTCAGTGACACCAGCTTGGGAGTCCCCGGGGCATGCCCAGGCCATGCCCCATCGCTTTACTTCATTAAAACCCATATATCTCAGAAATAGTTCAAATCCCCACCCCTAAACCATATACTTGTTCCTTATGATAAGACTTGTTCAATCACACCAACCTGGGGGTCTCTTTGTGCTGAGGCATTGCGCCCCGCCCTTCCACTTCACAAAAGGCTTTATATTTCAGAAACCATTCAAATCCCCACCCAATAATCATATATGTTCTTGTACCTTATTATTAGCACACCTACTGTAGGGGGGTCCACAGGGGACATTCCTATCCTTTCCACTTCATAAAAGGACCTCAAATCTCAGAAACCGTTCAGATTCCCACCCCTAAACCATATATATGCTTGGTCCTTATGATAAGACACATTTAGGGACAACAATCTTGGGCTTTCCTGGGATCAACAGGGCATGCCCCAACCCCTCCACTGCTTAAGAGGCCTTACACATCCCCACTGCTAAACCATATATATTCTTGTTCCTTATGATAAATCGCCCCCGCCCATAGGGGCTTAAAGAAATATATGGGCTGCATGATGCTTCCACGCAGAGCTGAATCCGGCCCACACACTAGTACTGGTAAACCGCTTAGAGGATCTAAGCCTGTCCAGGAACCGGGGTGCGAGGCGGACCGTCCATGCTAATAAACCCTATTGGTTTCATTGGGGATAGGGATTGAGATGTCATTTCATCTCAACGTTGGGTAAAAGTCCCACAAAATGGGAAGCAACGTCTCCAAAATGACCTTTTCAGTGTTGACGGGGACGTTAAACGTCAAATCAACCAACCAATCCTTATGATAAGACACATTTAGTGATACCAACCAGGGCTCCATTGGGTCCATGCCCCACCCCCTCTACTTCATAAAAGGCCTAATGTTTCAGATACTGAGTCCACATGAGTGCTCATTTGGACTTGGGGGTTCATTTGGTAGATTAACAAGAGCACCGCAAGCGGGTGCCAACGCTCGTCTGCAGTTTCTTTTAGAAAACAAAAGTTCTAAGTCAAATCAAATTGCAAGATGGAGTTATAAAATTTGTAGGGATTGTAGCTCTTGTGATGGTGAGTATGTGTATGAAGTTTCATGAAGGTAGGCCAAATACTTTTGGAAATATGGTCAAGGTTAAGTTTTTTGGTTAATTTTTCGAAAAATAAGTCAAAGTTCAAAGGTCAAGGTCACAGGTCAAAAAGCGTGGTATGACTGAAAAGGTCTTGTCCCAAGGAACATTCATGTGAAGTTGGAAGGCTCTGTTGTGAATAGTATTGAAATAAGAGACAAAAACAATTTAAAAAAAAACGGAGAGAAAAGGGGAGACAATTCAATCAAATTGCAAGATGCAGTTATAAAACTTGTAGGGAATGTAGCTCTTGTGATGGTGAGTATGTGTATGAAGTTTCATGAAGGTAGGCCAAATACTTTTGGAAATATGGTCAAGGTTAAGGTTTTCGGTTAAATTTTCGAAAAATAGGTCAAAGTTCAAAGGTCAAGGTCACAGATCAAAAAGTGTGGTATCACTGAAAAGGTCTTGTCCCAAGGAACATTCATGTGAAGTTTGAAGGCTCTGTTGTGAATAGTATTAAAATGAGAGCAAAAAATGTGTTTCAGAAAAAAATTGGAAAAGGGGAGATAATTCAGCCAAAATCAACAATGTTGTTATGGTCCTTGGTCAAAATGTAGCTCTTGTGATGATGAGTGTGTGTATGAAGTTTCATGAGGCTAGGTCTAATACTTTTTAAGTTATAGCCAAGGTTAAGTTTTTTTGGAACGACGCAGGACGACGCAGGACGACACAGGACGACGCAGGACGACTACGCAGACGCCGGAGTGATGACAATAGCTCGAAAGTTTTTTTTTCAAAAAACAGACGAGCTAAAAATGATATCATGTTAAAATACATGGCGCCCACCTGAGCTCAAGTGAGCATAGTGGCCCATGGGCCTCTTGTTAATTTGTCTTGCGTGGGGGGATTTGTATTGTCTGTGATGCCTTGGATTTCTTTTTATCAAATATAGATTTCTTTTTCATTTTTTTTACAGTGGAAAAGCTTGAAAACAGAATGATTAGGGGTACTTTTTGGTTCTCTTTCATTTGCTGCAGTCTGTTGGGCTGCATTACAGAAGAAAAAATTTTGATAACTTGCCCTCATCCATCTTAGGCCCCCAAGGCGAGCTATGTTGTCTTCTGGCAAATCTTGTTTTATAAATAACGTAACAAATCAGTGATAGTCACTTTGACTTTAGCACTCAAGAGGATTTTGTAGTTAGTAACGTTAGGTTGATTGATTAAAAGTCAACCCAAAAAGATTATAGTGATTAAAAAGAAAAAGAGAGATGTGGTGTACATCACAATTTTAATATTTGGACTCTCAGTGCTGTGAATTCGAGCATCTGTCTATATACTGTTTGCATTAGAACCTTAGAGACATACTTGGGTTTACCTGAAGCCAATATTGAAAACCCCTTACTGAACCTTGCAGGACCTTATTGTCATATTCACCAAGTTTAAGCTCACCAGAGCCAAAGGCTCCGGGGGAGCTTAAAGGATAGGCAGTTGTCCGTAGTCAACACTTTCAAACAACATCTCCTCTGAAGCCGCTGGGCCGATTGGGCCCAAATTTCATCTGTAGCAGCTTTGGGTTGGGGGATTGAAAGTTTGTGTGTTTTGTGAAATTCGACTCATAAGTTTGGTTGCTATGGCAACTTGGAGTTTCCATAGACTTATAATGTGGAAAATTGAAAAATGGCATTTACTGTCAAGCCTTTGCAGATATTTTGACAAAACTTTTATAGAAATGTTTCTTGAGTAAAGGTCTCTCAGCCATATGCTTTTATGCCAACCTGAAGGTCCCAGGGTTGTGCTGTGGCCCTGCCCCACCCCTTTGACTTCATAAAAGGCCATATATCTCAGAAACCATTCAGATCCCTACCCCTAAACCATATATATTCTTGTTCCTTACGATAAGAGGCATTCATTGACATCAACCTGGGGGCCACCGGGATGCGCAGGGGCCTTGCCCCACCCCCTCCACTTCATAAAAGGCCCAAATCTCGGAAACCTTACTCATCCCCACTCCTAATCCATATATATTCTTGTTCCTTATGATAAAACACATTCAGTAACACCAACCTGGGGCCCCTGGAATGCACCAGGGCCTTGCCCCAACCCCTCCACTTCATAAAAGGCCCATTATCTTGGAAACCTTACAGATCCCCACCCCTAAACTATATATATTTTTATTCCTTATGATAAGACGCATTCAGTGACACCAATGTCATAGGGGTGATTGCTATATGGTACAAAGATTCGTGAGCAATCGCTGTGGGTTCATATACTTCGGATTGAAGCCCAGGGAAACACAACTACTGGTACTGATGTATGCTGATTTATTTACAATGATGATTGAAGAATGGCAACAGGATCAGCAACTGCAAATATAATATGATATCCACATAAATATCATACATGTGGAACATGCTAAACATGTAACACTGCTTACACTACAAAATCTAGCCTTCAACTGAGGTGGGCTTTTGAACAGGTGAACAGTGCACGGATTATAGTGAGTAGCTTTAACACTAAACAGGTTAGTAAGAGAACACTATAGGAAAAAGTGTACAGTGGGAATTGGGATTTGCTGACTATTGACTTTGACGACAATAAACGACCACAATTATGATGTTTAGATATTCTGCCAATATTCTTGGAACGTTCCTGGAATTAAATCCTAAAATTAACCCTGTGACACATTTCCCCACTTTGGAAACGTCGTCCTCGACGTTATCTGAAAGAAGATATGTAAAATAAACATTTAAACGGCATTTAGCTAAAATGGAAGCAACTGAAATAAATGAAACATTTGATGATTAAGCATCAAAAGCAATAGCAGGAAGCTTGTAAAGGCATTATTACAGCACAATCTATGAGATACATAAAATGGAATACCTTGTGCAACCTGTGAGTAAGAAAATGTTAATTTCAGACATGCTCTCAATTCAGTCAGTTGTACCAAAAGAAACTATTAAACTACCTTAATCTACGCCCGGGTTTTCTACAACTACTCTAATACTACAGAGACAGCTGACTGAACAATGCGCCGGCCTGGAATATTTTTCTTCCTGAAAAGCACACTAAACAACTACAGGTCAATGAGTGTGATAGGCCACGACAAACATTAAATGCTCGATTCATGGCAATGTCTTTGAAATGGCCATGTGTCAAAGCAAAATAAAAGCAAAAAACAAATGACATATGCAAATAATACTAATTTGCAAGATGTCCAAAACACTGGTGAGCTTACCTAATTGAATACGTTCATGCACATGCGTGTACTTATCCCGCTTTGGAGCCACGTATCCGCCTGAGTTAGTAAAAGCGAATAAAAAAATACATGTGCAAGTATCAATAAAAAAGTAAAAAAAACAGGGTATTTGTCTACTGTATTTTCCTACTTACTTTTGATCAGCTGGAAAGTGAGATATTACTGGAAGATCTTAAGCAAGATTAGGTTGTCCACTGTCCAGATGACAACCATGCTGGTGGCTTCCTATCGCGTGCTGGTCTCCGTCTGGGCGGGAGCAAACCTCTTTCACCAGGTTTACGCTTCATAGGAATCTTGTAGCGCGGGGTTAATGTTTCAGCTGGCTCTTCGTATTCGTCCATTTCGGATGATGAATCATGCTCCTGATCCGAAGCGGCCGCTGAAATTTCTGCGTTTGCTAATTCAACCACTTCGTCTTGTGAACCGTCTGACTCAAGCGGTGAATCGTCGGCTTTACCCAGAACCGAATCACTGCTTGTTACAGGAGGTAGATTCACAAAAGGAAGAAGTTGGTTCCTATGAAGCTTCCGGAGACGACCCTGGCCATCCTCTCTTCTGACATCGAAGACAGGGATATCTTTGATAGGCTGGGCAACGACAAGATATGGTTCCTCTTCCCATCTGTCCGCTATTTTATGTCTACCTTTTATTCCAAGTTTCTCAACCAGGACTCTGTCACCCACTTCAAGTTTGTTCTCCTGGACCTTTCTGTCATAATAGGTTTTGTACCTCTTAGCCTGTCGTTCAGACTGCTCTTTTGCTGTCCGGTAAGCGAAATCTAGACGCCCTTTTAGCTTTTTAGCATACTCTAAGCGGTTTGTACTCGGGTCCTTATTGGGATCGATTCCAAGAAAGGCGTCTATCGCTAACCGTGGGTGATGGCCAAACATTAAGTAAAACGGTGAGTAGCCGGTACTTTCATGTCTGGTTGCGTTGTAAGCATGCACTAGCGACGGCACATACGACTTCCAGTCACTTTTCTTTGAATTTTCCAAAGTCCCCAGCATCTGTAGCAAAGTCTGGTTGAAGCGCTCGACCTGCCCATTTCCCATAGGGTGGTATGGTGTTGTTCGAGTCTTCTTGACTCCGCCAGCCTTACACAGATGCTGGATAACTTTGGATTCAAAGTTTTGTGCCTTGTCGCTGTGCAGTCTGCAAGGAAACCCGTAATGGACAATAAAATTGTCAAACAAAATACGGGCGGTAGTTTTAGCCGTCTGATTCCTGGTTGGGTAGGCTTGTGCATAGCGAGTAAAGTGATCAGTTATGACCAACACATGCTCGAAACCGCCTTTTGACATTTCCAACGACAAGTAGTCAATACAAACAATGTCCAAAGGTGTGTTTGAAGTGATGTTGACGAGTTCTGCCGCTGGAACGGGACGAGTTTTCCGTCTAATGCATCGGTCACACTGACGCACTTTCCTCTCTATGTCACTATCCATCCGCAACCAGTAAAATCTTGTTTTAACAAGCCAGCTGGTGCGATCGATGCCTTGATGACCTTGATCGTCGTGCAGCGATTTCAATACTATATCTTTCACGGCCATTGGGGCAACAAGCTGATTGTAAGTCTGGCCATGTATGGTAGTGTTCCTGTATAACACGCCATCTTTTATATTCAGCTTTGCCCAGTCTTTAAGGAACTTCCTAACCTCAGGATGTTCTACAGCAGCTTCTCTTGCTGTAGGCTTTGTCTGATTTCCTATTAGATCTTTCACTCTCGCTAGTACGGGGTCATCTGACTGACCTTTAGCCCAGTCTTTTCTACGGTCGTTCTCTCCCTTCCGCCGATTCAAGAAGGGCAGTTGTCTGTTTCTGACAAAAGAATGTGCACTGTACTTGTTGACCGCTTACGTATAAGCCTGCCCAGGAAATGGTGGATAGGTAAACTGACTGGCTCAAAAATGACCTTATTAGTGTTGACTGGGCCGTTAATCTCCAAAACAGGCAAATATATTAAGCACTGACAAATTCATTCATTCATTCATTCATTCATTCATTCAAACATTCATTCATTAAGCTTACACCTGAGATATGTTATTATGTTGAAATAATAAGAATGTCCATGTATTTAAGAATTAGATATATCAGTTGAAAGCTAGATTTTGTGGTGTTAGCAGTGTTACATGTTTAGCATGTTCCACATGTATGATATTTATGTGGATATCATATTATATTTGCAGTTGCTGATCCTGTTGCCATTCTTCAATCATCATTGTAAATAAATCAGCATACATCAGAACCAGTAGTTGTGTTTCCCTGGGCTTCAATCCGAAGTATATGAACCCACAGCGATTGCTCACGAATCTTTGTACCATATAGCAATCACCCCTATGACACCAACCTGGGGCCCCCCTGGGATATGTGGGGTCCATGTTCTACCCCTCCACTTCATAAAAGGCCATATATCTGAGAAACCCTTCAGAGCCCCACCTGTAAACCATATACACTGTACATACATCGATGGCTCAGCGCAAAACTAGGCTAACTCCATTTTTTGGCCAAATCAGTTTTTTCATGAATTTTAAAAGCTTGAGAAGTCCTCTTAAATCTTTCAAAATATTGTAAATATATTCCCAGTATTTGCAAAGATATTTAATTTTTAATAAAATATGCTAAGTCAAAATGTTTTTATTGTCAGTGCAAAACTATATCTAAGTGGAGTTAGGTATGGTTTTGCACTAACAGTTGCATATAATTCGTAAGAATTGTTAGTGCAAAACCTTTACTAACTTGACTTAGATAGGGTTTTGCACTGAGCAATAATAACAATGTTTATAATTAATTATGTTTTAATTCTCTTTTTTTTTTCTGCCTTAATATATGATATAAAAATGTGTCTTTTTGAAAACAAAGGCCACTGAAGAATATCATCGAAAAAAAAAGAGAGAAAAAGAAAATCAAGAAATATTCAAACTCAGAACCCATCCTTGACTTCAGAATGAAATTACAAAGTTTACTTCCCGCCAATATTTGAATTTTACAGGAGAAAATAACAGATTCAACAAGATGATTAGCAAGTATTTACATTTTTGTGAAGTAAACTAATGAGGGTCAATAGCATGTTATTTGGATGAAAAATGAGTGGGTGGGGTAAACCACAAAAGAAACATGCAGCAGCATAATAATTAATATACAAGTATCACTTGATAAAGCTGTCAATTCACTTACTTTAGACAGGCCTTGTGGCCTAATGGAAAGGGATCATTGGCAAAGAGTGCACGCACTGATCATTACCACAGAATGTAGTGTCTGATCATCGCCTTAAAAAGGTTCAGACAAGGGTTCCTTGTCTAGCTAGTCTGGCCCAGAAAACATGTTCACTCCATACTTTTCAGTTCTGTGGTGCATTCTGTGCTTCCAAAGGATGACCCTTTTATAGAACATATTAAACATCACTACAGCTGATGTTCAAGAAATGTGTGGTGGCCATGAAAAGTCTCCCTGCCCTTCATCAAAGCGTAGTTTTCTTGCCCTTTGGGATCATTGATTCCTTTGTGGAATTGTGAAAATATCTGCAGGTCACTGACAAGGCCTAATTGGCTGAAACTGGCTTTTCTGGTCCAGAAAACTGTACACTCCATACTTTTCAGTTCTGTGGTGTATTCTTTGCTTCCAAAGGATAACCCTTTAGTAGAACAGTCCAAAATAAATTCCAAAAAATTTTCAACCTGACATCCCTAAATTTCAAAACATCATCCTGCTTTACATTAGTCCAAAGAAAATGGTTGATCATTCAGTTGATTGTCTGATTGTTTTGTGTTTGTCGACACGTCAACCCTTGTTAGTCATTTTGTGACATCTCCCACAGAAAAGGAGAAAAAACGATAGTAGAGATGGTAAAGGAGATGAAAGTGAGGGACAGGAGAAAAAGAAACATGAATGGAAATATAGAAACAGAAGAAATAACAACATTTCCCAAAGTTCTACCCATACTTCTCACCATTGTGGATTTTAGCCTCACTTGGATCATGTGATCTGCTCAAAATAAGTGAAATATTGAAAGGATTGTAAACCCAAAGCCCAACAGTTCATGATTTAATTTATTATGTGAACAATCAGCAAAGATTATGTTGCTGTGAAATTATTAATAATTTTCATGTGAAATTAATGAAGTTGTTTGCATAGTAACATTACGTTTTGAATTTTGTAAGCTCTCCCACATAGGTAACAGGGTTATTTTGCCTATGGTGTCGACTGAGCCTTTTGATCTATGAGACATCAACATACAAATTGTCAGTCAGTCGACAGCAGCATCAGCTGAGTTGACAGACATTTTCAAAAGGGCCAGTTCTGTTGTCGACTGAAAAATATAACTTTTGTCTGGCATTGTTGACAATAACTTTTTTGCACGACTTGTATGCTTAGGATGCATTGGTCATAAAAATGATAAGACTCAGCTGACAACACAGGTTAAGAACATGATATTAAACTCATCCCTCAGTCTTTTACATTAAAATAGCTGCCGATATATTGCAAATAAAAACTAAAAGGTCATTTTGAATAAGGCCAAACATAATTTTAAAACCTTTCACAGCAGATGTCAAGCACATTATTGGGGCAATAAGAAATCATTCCATACTTCAGCATACATGAAATAATAATAATAATAATAATAATAATCAACTTCATTTATAGAGGGTAACACATTAGTAAACTAGTACTAATCTTCCATGGGGAACTCTTTCCTTCCTGGGTAGAAACCAGTACTAAGTAATGTGGATAAAGTCTCTTGCTCAAGGAAACAATACTAGCACTCTCTAATCTTTTCTTTAGCATTGATCTCAACACATTCTGTCATTGTGACAGACCTAATAGAATCCCACAAGGTAGGGTTAATCTTATGTAGAAGCCACTACTACAAAAATGTAGTTCTAAGCCTCCATGGTGCAGTGGTTATGCTTCTTGTCTCATAAACTAGGGATCATGGGTTCAATCAGGGGCTTCTCCAGCTTTTCGGCTATGAAGGAATGCTGAGATTTATGTAACTCTTTCAAAATTGTTACAAGTTTGGACAAAATCAGACAGAAATAGAAAAAAAATGGAATATGTCATATGAAAGCAAAGAATTTACTACAGAACTGTAAAATATGAAGCGTAAATGTTTTACTGAGCCAGAATAGCTAGTTTCGGCCACCCAGGATTTGTCAGTGACACTGAAGTATTTTCAAAATTCCACAATGGAACCAATGATCCAAAATGACAAGAAAATATCGATTACACTATGATGAGTCATATTAAGAACATAGTTTTAGCCAAATGACAAACAAAAAAAAGTAAGAAAGTAAATATGGTTCTTTTGTGGCCGCATGTTTTAACCTTGAGGACAGCAAATGACTCCCAAAGTCTTTGAAACCAGCTTGTATTACAAACGCTGTTTGAATACCTCTTTCTAACTTATCTTTGAGTAAGATTCAGTTTCAAAACTTCTTAAACTTTTGATCTTGGTTTGAACAGAAACCAAATTTGCTGGTCAGATGTAAGGTCATTTAAAATAAAATCCAGGAGTCCAAATATAATAGCCATTAAGTATGACTACTGGTACAATGGCCCAGTGCAGTTCTTAGATCTAGCTCAGGAGTTAAGAAGGGTACACACTCTTTTGAGTGTGGAAGATATTGTGCTTGATAAGACTCCATAACATGTATCCAATGATATCATTTGAGAAGTACAGATACCTTATTTCCTTATGCAAGTCCAGTTTGATCCCACATGCCCATCACATGTTTTATGTTGTTCTTTCCCATGAGATCCTATTTAATTCATAGCTGTTTAGACCTTATCCTCTGAATGAATGAATAAAGCCACACCCATTGCTGACTATCAGCCAATCACTATACTCCTTCAATTCACAACCTTCATGACAGTGTAGATCCTGATTGGATGACCAGAAGCCATATGATCTGGACTTACACTGTTTGCAAAGGCAGACCCAATCTTTATGAAAGAAATTAGTTTGTAAACTATCTAGCATGTACAATGTACACACTCATTGCCTCTTTATAACACTATTCATTACATCAAGATAGCTGCCAAAATGTATATATTATAAAGAAAGATGACCATTTATGGATCTTATTTCTAATATTATCTATACAATTTTTCTGGAAATTTCAGCATGCGTACATGTATCTTCAATGAGGTATTTACCCTAAATATTCGGACACTAAAGAGTCATGAGAATAGATGAGACAGCTTTCAAATGAGCAGTCTGATTAGAGTCTACACTGTTTGCCACTGCAAAAGTTTTTGGTTGAAAATATCAAGCCTGTACTGAAGCCTGCATTTGATCTCATTTGAAGCATTTACTTTGTCGACGTCCATGTCCAGAGGGTCCTTTGGAAATTTTTTTTATAAAGATACATCATGTTCTCTAGTTATCTAGTTAAAATTAAATTTTAGGTAGATGCAAATATTTATTCACACCCCCCCCCCCTTTTTTACATAGGCTTATACAGGGAAAATCTTTAAAAATCTTCTTCTCTGAAACCGCAAGGCCTAGATCTTTGATATTTGGTGTGAAGCTTCATCTAGTGGACCTCTTTCAAAATTGTACAAATTATAGCCCTGGGGCCGAAAATGGCCCCACCCTTGGACCCTTTGGGTTTTCATAGCCTTATATAGGGAAACCTTTAAAAATCTTCTTCTCTGAAACCACAAGGCCCAGGTCTTTGATATTTGGTATGAAGCTTCACCTAGTGGACCTCTACCAAAATTGTTCAAATTATAGCCCTGGGACCAAAAATGCCCCCGCCCAGGGGGCCTTTGGCTTTACCTATGCTTATGAAGGGGAAACCTATAAAACTTTTCTTCTCTGAAACCCTAAGGCCCAGGTCATTGATATTTGGTGTGAAGCTTAACCTAATGGACCTCTACCAGGATTGTTCAAATTATAGCCCTGGGGCCAAAAATGCCCCGCCCCGGGGGCCTTTGGTTTTACATAGGCTTATATAGGGAAAATCTTTAAAAGAACTTCTTCTCAGAAACTGCAAGGCCCAGATCTTTGGTATTTGGTGTGAAGCTTCATCTAGTGGACCTCTTTCAAGATTGTTCAAATACTAGCCCTGGGGCCAAAAATGCCCCCACCCCGGGACCCTTTGGTTTTTCATAGGCTTAGTTAGGGAAAATATTTAAAATTCTTCTTCTCTGATACCTCAACGCTCTGCTCTATGCTATTTGATATGAAGCTTCTAGTTCAACTAGAAGACCTCTACCAAGATTGTTTAAATTATAGCCCTGGGGCCAAAAATGCCCCCACCCCTGGGACCTTTGGTTTTACATAGACTTATACATGGAAAATCTTTAAAAATCTTCTTCTCTGAATCCGCAAGGCCCAGATCTTTGATATTTGGTGTGAAGCTTCATCTAGTGGACCTCTTTCAAGATTGTTCAAATTATAGCCCTGGGGCCAAAAATGCCCCCACCCCGGGTCCCTTTGGTTTTTCATAGGCTTATATAGGGAAAAGCTTTAAAAATCCTCTTGTCTGAAACCGCAAGGCCCAGGTCTTTGATATTTGGTATGAAGCTTCATATAGTGGACCATTACCAAGTTTGTTCAAATTATAGCCCTTGGGCCGAGAATGTACTGGAGACACTAATTCTCAGGTGAGCGATTCAGGGCCCTCTTGGCACTCTTGTTCTTATTTCTGCTTCAAGACATAAGTTGTGGGTACTCGTTAGAACTGCCTCAACGAGGCGGTTCTAACCAGCACCCACAACCTATGTTTGCAGTTAAAATAAGAAAAATATCATGGATTTTCATCAGAAAAGTAGCCATTTTGGAGATGCGAAGAAATGCACTTTATCGGACGGAGGTGTTATCGTAATGCACCAGTCAGATGCACATCCGACTGAGCTACTGAGGCCGGCCTGGTTAATGATCTTTCATATGTGGACAGCCCATTGTGTACTGAATGAAATCTTCACCCTTTATATAAGAGGAGCCAGTTTTGCAATTTAGGGGTACCAGAGAAAGGGATTAAAAAAAGGTTGAACTTTCTGCTAACACAGAAGGCCCTGACCTGGGCTTGCCAAAGATCCATTTAAAATGAGTTAAATCAGTCATTTTATGATAAATTGAAATTTAAAATGCTTCTTAGTGTTGAGAATCTAGTTTGAATAAGAATATCTAAATGATAGTTATTGAATTTTGCTGTTGTTTTGGGAGTTTGAACTGTTGAATCATCTAAACCATTGATAATACTGGGCTTTACGTATTGAAAAGCTTATTTAGGCATTTTTTTTTATTATTTCAGTCACAAAATAGTTTAAAATTTATTTTATGAAATTTATTCAGCTTGACTTAGAGCAGTTTTTTATCCCATTCCTTCAAAATGTCATTAATTTTGAGTGCAATACTATACCTAACTTGACTTAGTCACAGTTTTGCGCCAAGATTCTTTTCACTAGTTAGTTGATTTTCAGCGCAAAACTATGACTAGCTCAAATTTATAATTTTAAGCTATTTAGACATAGTTTAACTTGAAAATGATTATGATCATGAAAAATGACATATATAACAGCATACATGGCCAAAGTCTATGTTACAAAACGAGAAAAAGGAAAAAAGATAAACAGTTTTTTCGCTCTCCTGTAAAATTTCACAAAACTGACTTAGCCTAGTTTTGCGCTAAGCCATCGACATGTATATTCATGTTCCTTATGATTAGGGACATTCAGTGACACCAACATGGGGTCCCCTATGTTGCCCAGGGCCATGCCCCCCCCCCCTCCACTTCATAAAAGGCCAAATATCTCAGAAACCTTACAGATCCCCACTCCAAAACCAACAGGTTTTGGGGCTTTTTTTTATTGAAATTCGGCTCCTTTGTTTTGTTGTTATGGCAACTTAGAGTTTCCAATGGGGAAAATTGGAAAATGGCATTTACCACCAAGCCTTTGCAGATATTTTGACAAAACTTTCATAGTACTATTCTTTAAGCTATCATCTCTGCCATATGATTTTAGGCTACCTGCTCACTTTTACTGGTTGCCATGGAAACGAAAATGTCAAAAAAAAAAAAAAAACACTTAAAAATCATCTCCTCAGAAACCATATACTCTATGAGTCTGAGACTATATTGAAATATTCTTCATATTTGCCTGAACAGGTATTGTGTTTTTTATGAAATTCCGTTCTTAAGTTTGGTTGCTATGGCAACTTAGAGTTTCCATAGACTTATAACAGGGCAAATTGAAAATTTGCATTTACTGCCAAGATATTTTGGCAAAACTTTCATAGAAATATTCTTTAAGCAATCTTCTATCTGCATTATGATTTAAGGCCTACAGTTTCCAAACATAAATGTGACCCGTCACGCGAAAAGGGACCTTCTGGGAAATTACGTCATTTAGCGTAAATGACGTTCGAAAATAATGTTCACGTTAACGTCATTTGCTGATAATTTGATTACGCTGAGTCATAATTGGATTCACAATTCACCTTACATTGAGCGAAATGGCCTTATTTTCATTTTGATTTTGTATTGTTCCTATTCGAGTTTCGTCCCTTGTTTGAGTGACTAATAATAAACAGTAAACGTCGCAAAACTTTACACAAAAATCTGAACCTTTACGCAGACAATGGATGGACTGAATTTAACAGCGTATACAAATCCGGGCAAAGATTTTTTTCATCTGTGTAAGGTCAGCCAAATGCCAGGCCTAGTAGGTATATTCAACCAGGACGATAAGGTCAACCGGTTCACAGCCAGTGGGTATTGGTGACGTCTAACTCCTACGTCATAAATTAATCAATATAGTATCAGAATATATTTTAGGATTTATGGCACAGTTAGTACCAGCCACTGATACCAGCAATCAACATAACAATGCACAAAATTTAGTTTGACTTAAGCCATTGTTTGAGACATCAGAGTTTGAGATAACGAGAGACCAACTACTGTATTTTAAAACTTCCCTCATAATGCCATCATAATTCGCTCCAAACAATTACCCAACCAAGTTAAATACCAACTTAATGAGGCTGGGCTTACCGGCGAATGAGACTGAGTAATTAATTCTGACAACTCAGTTAAATAGGTACATTGATCTGAATATCCAGTGGCAGTGGGACAACTGACGCCCCACTACCACCCCCTCCCCCCCCCCACACACACACACACGCACAGACCACCAAACAAAAAAAAAAAAAACTGCTGTTATCAAGAACAATGAAGGCTTTAAATTCAGACACTTAGCCATTTTTTGTAGTTGCCATACCGTACGATATTTGGTCGAAATTGGTGTGTGTGTGTTGGGGGAGCGGGGGGGGGGGTGGGGGGGGGGGGGGGGGGGTGGGGGGCACTAACGTCCCACCAACATATAAGGTCAAACGGCGACGGGAACTCTGTTTAAAGACTCATCCAAAAATCTGGAGATGAGGTCCAAATTGATCAACGGAAAAAATACAAACATAGTTATATTTAATAGTTCTATTCAGTTTGCGGAAGTGATTATATTCTCTTCATCAGAATCTGGCAGTGTGGTTTACGGTAGTAGATCAGTGGCTAGTTGCCTCTGATGTGAGAGGCCTCCGGTTCGATTCCTGGCAGCGGTCATCAAATTACGGTGTCCGAATATGCTCCACTGGCATCATTTGCAGGGACAAATGCACCAAAGTGCATCGTCCTTCCGATCGGGATGATAACTGAGGCCCAAAGTGCAGGGAAAATCATCTCTTACGCAGGTTAAAATCCCTACCGAAATAACATGAATACTGTGTAGGCTTTTATCCTGAATAAAAAAATAGATAGGTTTGTTTGTTTGTCTGTTTGATTTGAGGTTGAATGCCCCCGTCAAAACTATAGGTCATTTTAGAGACGTTGCTTCCAATTTTGTGGGACTTTTACCCGACATTGAAAAGAAATGACATCTCAAGCCCTGTTGCCCAATGAAACCAATAGGGTTTATATTATAAGCATGGACTTGCACCGCTTTGCCTGGGCAGGCTTAGATCCTCTAAGCGGTTTTCCATTACCCTTGTGCAGTCGGTTTCAGTTCTGCGTGGAAGCATCATGTAGATAAATAGATAGATAGATAGATAGATTATCAAGGATCAGGAACTGATCACATAAGTTGATGAACTTTTCCACCTATTCCCCATTTCAAAGTATTTAGTAACACGATTCAACACGATTCAACAACAGACACGAGTATATGTGTTTTATTTTAAGGACAATTTGTTACACAGACTTGAAGTTTTCTGCATTAAAGGCAAATTAATCATGTGCGCACCGTGTGAATGTGGTGGTGCATTCAACAATGCGACGCTTGCTTGAGCGCTTGATTTTGTTTGTTTGATTTGAGGTTTAACGTCCCCGTCAGCACTGTATAGGTCATTTTGGAGACGTTGCTTCGAATTTTGTGGGACTTTTGACCGACACTGAGATAAAATGACATCTCAAGCCCTGTCCCCCAATGAAACCGATAGGGTTTGTAAGCATGGACGGTCCGACGCGCACCGCTTTACCTTGGCAGGCTTAAATCCTCTAAGCGGTTACCAGTACTCGTGTGTGGTCGGATTTCAGCTCTGCGTGGAAGTATCATGCAGCCCATCTATTTCTTCAAGCCCCAATGGGCGGGGGCCGTTGAGCGCTTGAACAAACAATACAAACACACCATTGAACGACACTGGGCGGTCGCTGTATCAGAAGTTTAATTCTGCTAGTTCTGCTTGAGGAACTGGCAAATAGTTCTGTGGAAAGTAGTTAATACCTGTTCAGACAGCTGTAAACAAACATTTTTCTTCACCGATTCAGCTGAGGCAGAACCTCTATTCCCTTCACGCATGACAAAGGATTCGGTACCCAGTGAAACACGGCTCAGGCTGTATCGCAAATGCTCGCGGGCGCTCGGGCGAGTGCTTGCGTTCAGGAGGCAAGCGAGCGCTAGGCGGGCGCCCGCTTTGTTGAAAGGTCAGCCTGAAGCTTTGTATCTTTATACAGATTTTTGAGACATGAAAGTGAGTTCTCATTACCATAACACATTGGTGTGACATAGTGCATTCTTTCAAATCTTAAAAAAGGTGATGAAAAAAGTAAAGTTAAGGATGCTGTTAGAACCGCTTCATTCAGGCGTTTTCTAACTAGTATCAAGAACCTTTGTATTAGAGTAGAACTATTAGAAAAATAAAAATACAATATACCTCTGTCCCAACCCCACTCCCCCTCCCTCTTTTTCATTATGTATTTATTTACTTATACTTTTTTTGCTGTTGTTTTACGACCCTTTCAGTATGTCTTCACTAATTTCAAGCCTATCATTAATCAGATCTGGGCGAAAACCAGAGTACCGAGAAAAAAAACAACCTTCGGTTGCAAAACATCGCGTCTTACTTTTTACCCGAGCTTTAGGTGGCTTTTTTATTTGGTTTTGGTTTTGCGGCCCTCTCAAGATTACTTCACTTTTTTTGAGCCGATCTTTAATCATAGGTGGGCGAAAACCGGAGTACTCAGAGAAAATCTACCTGACCTTCCGTTGTAGACCTTGGCCTCTCACATATAACCCGAGCAAGGCTCGAACCCACAGCTGTGAGAGACCTTAGGTGACTTGAATTTTGGAATTGAGCCGCCTAAATTTAAAAGAAAGACCCAGGGAGCGCCACAATCACCGTAAGACGCAGTCCACTCTCGACACCAAGAGGGAGAGGAAACATACACAAAACAAGAACAATTACGAGTGTTTATGAAATGGAACAATCAGGCCTCTCTTCCCCACATGGGGTGATCAGACCATTAGAAAACATTAAACAACAACTCCCAGCAAATTCGCAGACATACAACAATAACAACAAGAAAAAAAAAAAGCAAGAGACCAACACCAAAAATACCGCCTTATATATAACACGACCACAAAAGCTTGCATTATTGATCAGCCTATGTTGATGTGCAGGCTGATCTGCACGTTTGTTCACACATGCAAACAAGTCTTGAAGCTCATATAATGTGTAAAACGTGGTTTTGGTCTGCCCATCGCAATCGTTAAACTACACAGTTCCAGACGACGACAATATGCCAGATTTCTCAAAGAAATGCTTGGTAATTAAAAAGCGTTAAGAAAATAAATGTTTTACTGTTTTGAAAATGCCTTTCAGCTGTTTCCTTGTATTAATACCTGCGACTTTAGCTTAACAGTTTGTTGACATAACCCATGACGTCGAATTGGTATTCTGTGACGTTATTACGTTTAGGGTACCTATGCTTAAAGTACTGTAAATCTGAACCCTTTCGTAGTATTTTATTCATTTTGGTGTTAAATTGTTTCTCAAATACCAATATATCTGAAATCAGTTAAAACTCATTTTCGCCAAAAATTCCCAGAAGGTCCCTTTTCGCTCAGGTGGGCACTGCCCATCCT
Source organism: Lucinisca nassula (assembly GCA_963580285.1). Lineage (NCBI taxonomy): Eukaryota > Metazoa > Mollusca > Bivalvia > Lucinida > Lucinidae > Lucinisca > Lucinisca nassula. Next base: position 68,663,629 of record OY757010.1, read on the forward strand.
GCCCAATGGCAGCCATGTATTTTAACATGATATCATTTTAATCCACCAAATGAACCCCCATGTCCAAATGAGCACCCATGTGAACTCAGCATCTGAAAAGTTAGGCCTTTTATGAAGTAGAGGGGGTGGGGCATGGACCCAATGGAGCCCTGGTTGGTAAATGCGTCTTATCATAAGAAACAAAAATATATATGGTTTAGCAGTGGGGATCTGTAAGGCCTCTTTAACAGTTGAGGGGTTGGTGCATGCCCTGTTGATCCCAGGAAAGCCCAAACTGTTGTCCCTAAATGTGTCTTATCATAAGGACCAAGTATATATATGGTTCAGTGCTGGGAATCTGACCGGTTTCAGAGATTTGAGGCCCTTTTATGAAATAGGAATGGCCCCTGCGGACCCCGCTACAGTAGGTGTGCTAATAATAAGGAACAAGAACATATATGATTATGGGGTGGGGATTTGAATGGTTTCTGAAATATAAAGCCTTTTATGAAATGGAAGGGCGGGGCACATTGCCTCAGCACAAAGAGACCTCCAGGTTGGTGTGATTGAACGAGTCTTATCATAAGGAACAAGTATATGGTTTAGGGGTGGGGATCTGAACTATTTCTGATATATATATATATGGCTTTTAATGAAGTAAAGCGGTGTGGCATGGCCTGGGCGTGTCCCGGGGACTCCCAAGCTGGTGTCACTGAATGCGTCTTATCATAAGAAAGATGAATATATATGGTTTAGGGTGGGGCTAAGAACATTCTTTGAGATATAAGGCCTTATGTGAAGTGGAGGGGCAAGGCCCAGGGAGACTCCCAGGTTGGTGTCAATGAATGTGTCTTATCATAAGGAACAAGACTATATATGGTTAAGGGGTGGCCATCTGTAGGGTTTCCGAGATATTGTGATATTATGAAATGGAGGGGGTGGGGCATGGCCCCAGCATATCCCTGGGAACCCCCAGGTTGGTGTTACTGAATGCGTCTTATCATAATGAACAAGAATATATATGGTTTAGGGGTGGGGATCTGAACAGTTTCTGAAATATATGGCCTTTTTTGAAGTGGAGGGGTGGGGCAAGGCCCCAGCGCGTCTCTGAGGACCCCCAGGTTGGTGTCAATGAATGTGTCTTATCATAAGAAGCAAGCATATATATGGTATATGGGCGGAGATCTGTAAGGTTTCCGAGATATTGGGCCTTTTATCAAATGGAGGGGGTGGGGCATGGCCCCGGTGCATCCAGGGGACTCCCAGGTTGATGTCACTGAATGGGTCTTATCAAAAGGAACAAGAATATATATGGTTTAGGGGTGGGAATCTGAATGGTTTCCGAGATATTGGGCCTTTTATAAAGTTGAGGGGGTGGGGCCTGACCTGTGCGCATCCCTGACGACCCCCAGGTTGGTGTTACTGAATGCGTCTTATCAATAGGAACAAGAATATATATGGTTTAGGGGTGGGGATCTGAACAGTTTCTGAGATATATGGCCTTTTGTGAAGTGGAGGGGTGGGGCAAGGCCCCAGCGCATCTCTGAGGACCCCCAGGTTGGTGTCAATGAATGTGTCTTATCATAAGAAGCAAGCATATATATGGTTTATGGGCGGAGATCTGTAAGGTTTCCGAGATATTGGGCCTTTTATCAAATGGAGGGGGTGGGGCATGGCCCTGGTGCATCCAGGGGACTCCCAGGTTGATGTCACTGAATGGGTCTTATCATGAGGAACAAGAATATATATGGTTTAGGGGTGGGGATCTGAATGGTTTCCGAGATATTGGGCCTTTTATTAAGTGGAGGGGGTGGGGCATGACCTCGGCGCATCCCTGAGGACCCCAAGGTTGGTGTTACTAAATGCGTCTTATCAATAGGAACAAGAATATATATGGTTTAGGGGTCGGGATCTGAATGGTTTCTGAGATATATGGCCTTTTATGAAGTGGAGGGGGCGGGGCATGGCCCCGGCACAACCTGGGGGACCCTCAGGTTGGCATAAAAGCATATGGCTGAAAGAATTTTACTCAAGAAACATTTCTATAAAAGTTTTGTCCAAATATCTGCAATGACTTGGCAGTAAATGCCATTTTTCAATTTTCCCCATTATAAGTCTATGGAAACTCTAAGTTGCCATAGCAACCAAACTAATGGGCCGATTTTCATAAAAAACACATACTTTCAATCCCCCAGCCCAAGGATGCTACAGATAAAATTTGGGCTGAATCGGTCCAGTGGCTTCAGAGAAGAAGATGTTTGAAAGTGTTGACATCAGACGACGACAACGACGACGACGACGACGCCGGACAACTGCCTATCCTATAAGCTCCCCCTGAGCTAAAAACTTAAAACATCATCCGCTCATAAACCATATTCTCTATGAGGCTGAGAATTTATGCAAATATTCACCATATTTTCCTTTGCAGGTTTTGTGTTTTTAATGAAATTTGGCTCTTTAGTTTCATTGTTTGGTTACTATGGCAATTTAACCATTTCCTTAGTTATATAATGTTGAAAAATGGAGAAAAAAAACATTTACAACTTTCAGGATATTTTGTCAAACTTTTATGGAAATATTCCTTAAACAATGGTCTATCTGCCATATAATTTTAGGCCTATTGGTTGCCACAGATGGGCAGTTGTCAATTGTTGTCTGTTTTCTTGCAACAGCACATTCATGCACATCGCGGCCCCCACTCATAGGAGCTTGAAGAAATACATGGGCTGCATGATGCTTCCACGCAGAGCTGACTCCGGCCCGCACACAAGTACTGGTAAACCACTTAGAGAATCAAAGCCTGCCCAGGCAAAGCGGTGCAAGTCGGACTGTCCAATCTTATAAACCCTATTGGTTTCATTGGGCGACAGGGCTTGAGATGTCATTTCATCTCAATGTCGGGTAAAAGTCCCACAAAATTGGAAGCAACGTCTCCAAAATGACATTTACAGTGTTGACGGGAACTTTAAACCTCAAATCAAACTAGAGCCAGTGTTTATGAAACACAATGCCCCCAACTGCTTGACCCTAACACTGCTTGTCCCTAACAGTAGTTGAGATATCTTGTTTTTATGTGGCTGTAATGCTGAAATTACACAAGAAAAGCTGTAGTTAATCATCTACTCATCATCCCTGACCAGTCTGTGAAGTTTCGGGGAAAAACCTAAAATAGTTTTTTAGATATCTTGCTTACAAACTTAAAACGCGAAAAATTTCAAAGGGCCATAACTCAAGAAAAAAATTTCGGATTTTTTTCAAAAGTTAATCAGTTCATCTACTCATCATCCCCAACCAGCCTGTAAAGTTTCAGGGCAATAGCTCAAACAATTTTTGAGATATCTTGCTTACAAGCTGAAAACACGAAAAAAATCAAAGGGCCATAACTCAAGAAAAAAAAATTGGATTTTTTCAAAAGTTAATCAGTTCATCTACTCATCATACCCAACCAGTCTGTGAAGTTTTGGGGAAAAACCTCATATAGTTTTTGAGATATCTTGCTTACAAACTTAAAACGCGAAAAATTTCAAAGGGCCATAACTCAAGAAAAAAATATAGGATTTTTTTTCAACAGTTAATCAGTTCATCTACACATCATCCCAAACCAGCTTGTAAAGTTGCAGGGCAATCGCTCAAACAATTATTGAGATATCTTGCTTACAAGCTGAAAACACGAAAAAAATCTAAGGGCCATAACTCAAGAAAAAAAATCGGATTTTTTTCAAAAGTTGATCAGTTCATCTACTCATCATCCCCGACAAGTCTGTGAAGTTTCGGGGAAAAACCTCAAATAGTTTTTTAGATATCTTGCTTACAAACTTAAAACGCGAAAAATTTCAAAGGGCCATAACGCAAGAAAAAAATTTCGGATTTTTTTCAAAAGTTAATCAGTTCATCTACTCATCATCCCCAACCAGCATGTAAAGTTTCAGGGCAATAGCTCAAACAGTTTTTGAGATATCTTGCTTACAAGATTTCATAGTATTTTTTGCAAAGGGGCATAACTCAAAAAAGGGGCATAATCCTGACGAGAAAAAAAACATGGGTCAATTATTTTTTCATGAGGAATCCATATATGAAATTTCAAAAACCTAGCACCCATGGTTCTAAAGTTATGCTATGCAGTAAAAAGTGGGACGGACGGAAGGACGGAAGGACGGACGGACGAACAGGGCAAAACCAATATGCCAAAACGCGAAAAATTTCAAAGGGCCATAACTCAAGAAAAAAATTTCGGATTTTTTTCAAAAGTTAATCAGTTCATCTACTCATCATCCCCAACCAGCCTGTAAAGTTTCAGGGCAATAGCTCAAACAATTTTTGAGATATCTTGCTTACAAGCTGAAAACACGAAAAAAATCAAAGGGCCATAACTCAAGAAAAAAAAATTGGATTTTTTTCAAAAGTTAATCAGTTCATCTACTCATCATACCCAACCAGTCTGTGAAGTTTTGGGGAAAAACCTCATATAGTTTTTGAGATATCTTGCTTACAAACTTAAAACGCGAAAAATTTCAAAGGGCCATAACTCAAGAAAAAAATATAGGATTTTTTTTCAACAGTTAATCAGTTCATCTACACATCATCCCAAACCAGCTTGTAAAGTTGCAGGGCAATCGCTCAAACAATTATTGAGATATCTTGCTTACAAGCTGAAAACACGAAAAAAATCTAAGGGCCATAACTCAAGAAAAAAAAATCGGATTTTTTTCAAAAGTTGATCAGTTCATCTACTCATCATCCCCGACAAGTCTGTGAAGTTTTGGGGAAAAACCTCAAATAGTTTTTTTAGATATCTTGCTTACAAACTTAAAACGCGAAAAATTTCAAAGGGCCATAACTCAAGAAAAAAATTTCGGATTTTTTTCAAAAGTTAATCAGTTCATCTACTCATCATCCCCAACCAGCATGTAAAGTTTCAGGGCAATAGCTCAAACAGTTTTTGAGATATCTTGCTTACAAGATTTCATAGTATTTTTTGCAAAGGGGCATAACTCAAAAAAGGGGCATAATCCTGACGAGAAAAAAAACACGGGTCAATTATTTTTTCATGAGGAATCCATATATGAAATTTCAAAAACCTAGCACCCATGGTTCTAAAGTTATGCTATGCAGTAAAAAGTGGGACGGACGTAAGGACGGAAGGACGCCAAAACGCGAAAAATTTCAAAGGGCCATAACTCAAGAAAAAAATTTTGGATTTTTTTCAAAAGTTAATCAGTTCATCTACTCATCATCCCCAACCAGCCTGTAAAGTTTCAGGGCAATAGCTCAAACAATTTTTGAGATATCTTGCTTACAAGCTGAAAACACGAAAAAAATCAAAGGGCCATAACTCAAGAAAAAAAAATTGGATTTTTTTCAAAAGTTAATCAGTTCATCTACTCATCATACCCAACCAGTCTGTGAAGTTTTGGGGAAAAACCTCATATAGTTTTTGAGATATCTTGCTTACAAACTTAAAACGCGAAAAATTTCAAAGGGCCATAACTCAAGAAAAAAATTTCGGATTTTTTTCAAAAGTTAATCAGTTCATCTACTCATCATCCCCAACCAGCATGTAAAGTTTCAGGGCAATAGCTCAAACAGTTTTTGAGATATCTTGCTTACAAGATTTCATAGTATTTTTTGCAAAGGGGCATAACTCAAAAAAGGGGCATAATCCTGACGAGAAAAAAAACACGGGTCAATTATTTTTTCATGAGGAATCCATATATGAAATTTCAAAAACCTAGCACCCATGGTTCTAAAGTTATGCTATGCAGTAAAAAGTGGGACGGACGTAAGGACGGAAGGACGGACGGACGAACAGGGCAAAACCAATATGCCCCCACAACTTCTTCGAAGTTGGGGGCATAACAAACAAATCATGCGACATCAGTCTTCTGAAGCCACTAGGCTAATTGGGTCCAAATTTTATAGGCTTCCATGGTTTATTAAAATACATGGCTGTCAGTGCCCCCATGAGCTCTGGTGAGCATAGTGGCCCATGAGCCTCTTGTTCTGTGTAGTTTTTAAATCAGATATGAAATCTTGTGGGCTGCACGGTCTTTAATTTTCGGTCCCAGGGTTAGATATCTTGATTGCTATCAGAGAAAAAGAAGTAAGAAAATATTAAATATAAAAAAAATGTGACTCATAAATCCCCTTTCCCCCCCCCCACCCCCCCACGCCAAAAGTAAAATGATATCAGACTAAAGGGCTATTTTTATTTGGGGAATTGGCTGTACATGTACCATAATGATCCTAAGTATTGTAACAGATAGGCCTAAGCAAACAGTGCAGATCCAGATCAGACTGTTCCTGAAGACTGACCAGGGTCTACACTGTTTGCCAGCTCCTCAAGGAGCAGTCTGATCAGGGTCTACACTGTTTGCCAGCTCCTGAAGTAACAGTCTGATCAGGGTCTACACTGTTGGCCATTCAATCTGAACCTTTTGGACTCCTTGATGGATCAAGAAACAAAATTGTGTTAAAATTTTAGGAGAATTATAGCAAGTCCTGAAGGTGTCTGAATGTTTAGGATTTTTATGGTAACTTACGTATCCACAGCATTACGAAAACACGCCTATACAAACATTGTAAACTTTATCTCTGAAAAAAAACCCGAAAATTTTAAGATGAAAAATTGTGATATTTTTCTTATTTCTGCTCAAAATATAGATTGTAGGTACTTGTTAGAACCGCCTAACCATTTTTTGGCCCATTTTAAGCCATTTTTGGCCCAAAAATGGCTGTTTTTGGGTCGCTGTGACCTTGAAAATGAGGTAAAGGTCACCAATTTCTAACCAAATCTGTGGTATGTTGTAATGATATATTGTACTGAGTTTGATGAAAATTAATCAATTTGTTGAAGAGACAGAGTGCAGACAAGCCATTTTTGGACAAAAAATGACAGTTTTTGGGTCGCTTTGACCTTGAAAATGAGGTCAGTTTGATTCATTTCTTTGAAATTTATGCAGAAAATGGCTAAATGTTTTGGAAACAGTGAAGGCCTGGTCTGGGCCTGCACTGTTTGCCTGTGTCCCATATTAGAAATTATTTTTTTAATGAGACAGAGTGCAGATAAGCCGTTTTGGGCCCAAAAATGACAGTTTTTGGGTCGCTGTGACCTTGAAAATGAGGTCAAGGTCACCAAAATCTAATCAAATCTGCGGTATGTTGTATTGATATATTGTACCAAGTATGACTAAAATTACATGTAGTACATTATTGAACAGTGTTTTAAAGAGATAAATGTGTTCTCTGTATGACAGGTATTTGTAAAATTATTTTTATCTTTTCCAGACACAATGGATGAAGCTTTTAATCCCCCAGATGTGGTTTTTATAACTTCAGAAAAATTTACATTCTCTGCAGCCGATGAAGCAGAATTGAACAGTTTGGTTAGTCCTTGTAAGAAACTGAAGCTTGGGCCACCGCTTTTATGTTCCACATTAGTAGACACTCCTGTTTCAAAGTCTTCCAATGACGGATCTGTTAGACATGCATCTGACCCACTTTGTTGCTCAACACCTCTCCCAGGACATAGTTTAAAGAAATTGGACAATGGTGTAAGAGAACCTGGTGTAGGAGATTTTGTTGCTGCTGCTTCTGAAACAGATGTAAACAGTGAAACTGAAACAAATGTAAACAATGACATAGATGAATTTGAACCTTGTCCAAGCCATGAGTCTGATGAAACAAAAGTTAACATTGAAACTGAAAGTACAGAATTAGAAAAATCAGTGATAGGGGATGCTGTTGATGTGTGTAATCTAACTACCAATAATACCCTTTGTGAGGCTGAAACATAGATTAAACAGTGTTGTGAAAAGAAAAGTGAAGCTAAAGCTAGTTTAAATTTTGAGACAATAACTGCCCTGCATGGTTTGAGAAGTGAAGTAGAAGATCCAGATGGAGCAGAAAGACTAAATGATGGTCTAGTGTCAGAAACAAATGTAGATTTTAAAGATTCTGGTATCTGTTTTCAATAAAGTATCAAAGAGAATGAACTGTCAGTCCTTAACACAACTCCATTGATAAGTGTTAGCAAATGTAAAGAGCTGAGTGTTAGAGATCCAAATATAATTACTGAAGTTGGAAAGCCTGTAGGAAAAAACATTGTGATAGATACTTTCATGTTGAAAGAGAACATCATTATAAATGAAGATCATTTGCCAAACCCTAAATCTGTAAGAGAAAAAAGAGATAAGGAAAAAGGGAGCAAATACATAGAATACTCAGGCCCAGGATTCACATCCTCTTTAAATGTTCTATAAAAGGGTTATCCTTTGGAAGCAAGGAATACACCACAGAAGTGAAAAATATGGAGTGTACATGTTATCTGGGCCAGACTAGCTAGTTTCGGCCAATTAGGCCTCATCAGTGACCCTCAGTCAACAGAACAGGTTATTACTGAGAAAAAGACAGAAAATAAAGTCAAAGATCTTAAAACTTGTATGCAGCAAGAGTATGGTGGTCCAGGCTTAACCTCAGTACCTGAAGTAAAAAGTCTGGAATCTAATTCAAACAGTAACTCTGCAAAGGAAAGCACAAACCTGCTTTGTATGTAGGAAAATACTAAAAGGCCCAGGCATATTTCTGGATAATATTCCTGCAAAGACAACAGTTTTCCAGGTTCTTAAAAACTACAATATGGCAACAAACACAAGCTCACTATCAGAGTCTGAGCAGCAGACTTCAGGATCAACACTGCGACAGTTTAGTGCTGGATCGAGCTCTGCTTTAAGACCAGATGAAGTCTATCCGAGTCTGAGTAGTAGCAAGGGAGTCAAAGGAGAAGGCAGCTTAACAACAGAGAAAAATGTCAGCCATAAAGTCCTACAGTCCCAAGGTAAGTTATGGTACCAATCTTTGCTTCTATAAAAACTAGACAATGCTTAGGGTATGATAAATTGGGGTAGCCCCAATGTGCTTCTAGTACCCAGTTACCTTAAAAACAAGATCATTTGAGTATGATAAATGTTGACATCATGTCAGTTCAGTCACATCTGGTTTTGAAACTGTCTAAGGATGCATCATCTAAGTTGCATTGTTGCAAACATCGAAATATCCACAATTTTAAGGAAACATGGTGCTTTTTTAACATCTGCACTGCATGTAAACCACCTACAGCACTTGGTACATGATAAACAGAAATCCATGTTGATTTCTATCAGTTAAATAAAAAAAAAATGTTTATTTCGGCGTTGGCGTAGCCTGTTTGAAGCATTATATCTCCTGAACCTATGGATAGATTTTGATCAAACTTTCATAGACACATCACTAGGATAAGGGAAAACAGTCATTAGGTCATGATGATCTTGACCTCATTTTCAAGGTCACAGCAACCCAAAAATAGTCATTTTTTTTAGCCAAAAAGGGCTTGTCTGCACTTTATCTCATTAATGCAGTGAGTAATTTAATCAAACTTGGTACAATATATCATTACAACAAACTGCAGATTTGATTAGATTTTAGTGACCTTGACCTCATTTCTGAGGTCACAACAACCCAAAAACAGTCATTTTGGGGCCAAAAATGGCTTGTCTGCACTCTACCTCATTAACAAATTGATAAATTTCAATCAAACTTGGTACAATATATCATTACAACAAACTGCAGATTTGATTAGGTTTTGGTGACCTTGACCTCATTTACAAGGTCACAGTGACCCAAAAACAGTCATTTTTGGGCCAAAAATGGCTGGTCTGCATTCTATCTCATTAACCATTTGATTAATTTTAGTCACACTTGGTACAATATATCAATACAACATACCGCACATTGGATTAGATTTTGTGACCTTGACCTCATTTTCAAGGTCACAGCGTCCCAAAAACTGTCATTTTGGGCCAAAAATGGCTTGTCTGCACTCTGTCTCATTAACAAATTGACTAATTTTCGTCAAACTCAGTACAATATATCATCACAACAAACTGCAGATTTGATCAGATTTTGGTGACCTTGACCTCATTTTCAAGGTCACAGCAACCCCAAAACAGTCAATTATGGGCCAAAAATGGCTTGTCTGCACTCTTGTCTGCACTGTCTGAATTGATTAATTTTAGTCAAACTTGGTACAATAAATCAATATGACAGACCGCAGATTTAATTAGATTTTGATGACCTTGACCTCATTTTCAAGGTCACAGCAACCCCAAAACTGTCATTTTTGGGTTTGTCTGCACTCTGTCTCATTAAAAAAATTGATTAATTTTCATCAAACTTGGTATAATTTATCATTACAATATAAGGCAGATTTGGTTAGAAATTAGTGACTGATTTGGTATGAAATTGGTGACCTTGACCTCATTTTCAAGGTCACATCAACCCAAAAACAGCCATTTTTGGGCCAAAAACAGATTTTCTGCACTCTATCTCATTAAGGAATTGATTAATTTTATTCAAACTTGATACAATATATCATTACAACAAACTGCAGATTTGATCAGATTTTGGTGAGCTTGACCTCATATTCAAGGTCACAGCGACCCCAAAACAGTCAATTTTGGGAAAAAAATGGCTTGTCTGCACTCTTATCTCATTAAAGAATTTATTGATTTTCGTCAAACTTGGTACAATATATCATTGCAACAAACCGAAGATTTGGTTAGATTTTGGTGACCTTGGCCTTTTTACAAAGTCACAGTGTCCCAAACACAGTCAATTTTGGGCGAAAAATGGCTTGTCTGCACTCTACCTCATTATCAAAACGATTAATTATAGTCAGACTTGGTACAGTATATCAATACAACATAGATGTACCACAGACTTGATTAGATTTTGGTGACCTTGACCTTTTTTCAAGGTCACAGCCCCCCCCCCCCCCCAAAAAAAAAAAAAAAACAGTCAATTTTGGGCCAAAAATAGCTTGTCTGCTCTCTAAGGCCAAGGTCTCCCGAAACCTGTTCATTTGGGGCCAAAAAATGGCTTATCTGTAACCTATATCATTTAAGAATTTATGAATGTTGGTCAAAGTCGGTACAATATTTAATTACAGTCTACCAAATTTGTCTGGTGATCTGGGCTTTTTAATGACTGTTTGTTTTTTAAGGTCACAGGTTCCCAAGAAAACTGTCAGTTTTTGGCCAAAAATGGCTTGTTTGCAGCTACATTTTGGTGACTTTAACCTAGTTATTAAAGTCAAATGCGTGTTTTAAGATATATTGATGGTGGGGGGGACATTGTTTTCCTCTGAAAACATTTCTAGTTATTTTAACCCTTGTTCTGCTGAATATTTAAATATGTCACACCCACTACTGATTATCAGCCATTCAGATTACTTGATGCAAATTATTGCAACAAATGCATAAACTGGATGGCAAACAATGAAGATCCTGATCAGATGGCTTCTTCAGAAGCCATCTGATCTGGATCTACATTGTTTCAAAGATAAGGCATATCCGGGCTCAGCAGGACAAGGGTTAAGAGCCTGGGCATAGCAAAGGTACAACCAGGTATGCACAAAACTAGCAAAGATTGACACCATCTTGTGCATGCATGCAACCTCAGCACCTGTTGGTGCATCAATGTCCACATCTGACTCATGTGACATGAAAAGATTCTGATCAGACTGTGTGGATGTGCAGCTGGTCTGATTCTTTGCTGGTTGCACCTTTTCACATGCACAGCCTCAAAGGATCAAGCATGGCATTTAATAGTTAGTTTTTGTTTGTTTGATTTGAAGTTGAAAGTCCCCTTAAACACTGTAAAAGTCATTTTGGAGACGTTGCTTCCAATTTTGTGGGACTTATATATGTGTGTTCGAGTTTTACGTCTCACCAACAGCTATGGTCATATGGAGACGGGACCGCGGTTTATAGACTCATCGGAAAGTCTGGAGAAGCCTGGGATCGATCCTGTGACTCCTGGTTTACAAGGCAAGTAGCATATCCACTACACCACAGAGGCTTCTATTCATGGGACTTTTACCTGACATTGAGATGACATGACATCTCAAGCCCTGCCACCCAATGAAACCAGTAGGGTTTATAAGCATGGATGGGCAGACTCGTACTGCATTGCCTTGGCAGGCTTAGATCCTCTAAGCGATTTACCAGTACTAGTGTACGTGTGGGTTTCAGCTCTGTGTGGAAGCATCATGCAGTCCATCTATTTCTTCAAGCCCCAATGGGCGGGGACTAAATCAATAGTAAGTAAAGTAGTTGCAGATAGGGTGGAGCTATTCTTTGCGCCTGCCTTTGGAATAAGCTATAATTAACAAAAAAGGTAAACCAGGTCACCGGAATGTTTGAATTCAACTGTAACACAAACAAATTGTAGCATGTATGGCCATATGAGCCTGTGAAAGGCACTCTACTGAATCTTCTTGGGAACTCAGTGAATTTGATATATATTGACAACACCTGAAATGCCCCGCTTAGTCAATCTTATCTGTGACTACTATTCAAACCAAAAAGATGGGAAGGGAAGTTGTAACTCGGATGTCAGACTTTCATCAACCCCTATATATACGGAAACTGTTAAAGCTTCAAACATGTACTTTGATGTTTGTTTGTTTGTTTGAGTTGAGGTTAAACTTCCCTGTCAACACTATTAAGGTTATTTTGGAGACGTTGCTTCCAATTTTGTGGGACTTTTACCCGACATTGAGATGAAATGACATCTCAAGCCCTACCGCCCAATGAAACCAAAAGGCTTATATGCATTGGACAGTGTGACTCACATCACTTTGCTAGTTTGCGTGGACAGGCTTAGTCCTTCTAAGCGGTTTACCAGTACTTGTGTGGCCAGTTTCAGCTCTGCACGGAAGCACCATGCAGCCCATCTACTTTGATACTAGCAACATTGAATTCTGGAACAGAGATCTAGTGGGCAACAGAAGATTAACAAGCACATTTTTGGTTAAAGTAATAGTGGACAGTTTTTAACAAATTTGTTTCACAATCCAGCAAGGAATCCAGAAAGTGCAGATGGAATGGCAAACACTGCAGACCCTAATCAGACTGCTCCTTTGGGAGCAGTCTGATCTGGGTCTGCACTGTCTTCTTAGGCCTTTCTGTCTCAGTACTTTATTACCGGTAGGACCATTGCAGAACTAACAAAATTTTACTATTATTACTGTCAGCAGATTTGTTTTAAAAAGTTGGATTTCACAGCTTCCCAGGAGGAGAAAGAGGTACCAATTAGTGGCTAGTTTAGCAGCCTAAGGTTCAAACAAGGTGGTCATCTCATCACCATGACCAATAGATTGACCACAGAGTGCAGGACAAAGGTCAAGTCAACAGTGATTTCAGACCCTGGTTAATGGACAGACTGCCGTGAGACCAGGGATTTATGGCTGTAGGTTAAAATGTTTAATGCAGGTCAAGATTTGGTATAATAAAAAATATAAAAGAAAAGTATTGCTAGATTTTAAATAAAAGCCTGGAAAATGCAGTGTCTGCTTTTAGCTTTCAGCTTAAAATCACCATTTGATGTCAAATCCTACATTTTATGACATTTTAAGAACATATCTTTGGATGTGAATTGTAATTTATTATGTTGGTAAAAAGCTAGAAGAATTCTAAATGCTTCTTTTGACAGTGTTTTATTTTAGTTTATAAATAAAATCAAGATATATTCTGCTGATTCATCTGGCTAATTGAATAAAATGCTGCTATCAAAATCTAGGATATATGACAAATGATTTTGAAATATGTTCCTTTGTATATTTTGTTAAAATATCTTTGTGACGAAAGTCTTCAACACTTCAAGAGCTATTATAGATACTAGAGCAGGTGACAATCTAATGTTTTAAAATAATTTTCTAGAGAAAATAAGATTTGTCATTACACTTGAATCAAGTGCTCTATTTCAGAGAAAAAAAAAATGTTATTTTGATTCTTGTCGGGGAACAAGGGATCACATTCCCCGTCTGAGAGCAATATTTGCCCCGAGCTGTATTCGAAAGTTCTTTTGTAGGGGACATCATGAGAAGTGACATCATCAAATACGCCCTTCGTTCATTATGATGCTCTTTAGGAAAATGCTTAGTCATGTTAGAATGAGAGTTTATAATGAAAAACAATAAAGTAAAGAACCACATGAATGATAAACAATCAAGTTTTTTTATTTATTTATTTACTGGTTTGAAATTATTGTGAAGCATAAAATTATTTTGCTTATTATTTTTGATGAACTGTGCAGTAAATCCAAGATGGCGGACATCTCAATTCAGCAAAGACCAGCACGAGAGGATAATCTACGCTCACAGGGTATATGGCAAATAATTTCCTTTGTGCTGTCCAATCAAAAGCCTAGAATTTTTTTTCAGTGTAATAAGGTGATATATTTCTTAAGAATCGTCTGCCCAGCAGTGACCCTCAGATATTTTCAAAATTCCACAATGGAATCAATGATCCCAAAGGACAAGAAAATATAATCTACACTATGAACCTTATTTTCTTAAAAACATTGGAAAAAAATACTGCTGGTTGTGTGCATGGTATGTTAAAGAGTTAATTTGTAGGATACATCTACAAAAAGGATAACTCTTAAAAAATATTTGCATCTCCCTTGTGGCCTTGTCATTAGTGATCAACTCTAAAAAGGAGCTTGCTCCTGGGTAGAAATGGATAAGACAACATGGGTTCCTTGTAAAACTGGCTCAAAAAGCAGCCAATGTATTTCAATCCTCTAGCAGGTTTAATATCTTAATAAAAACAAATTGTTTCAATTAGCATGTGACATGTGCTGGCATATTTTGCAATAGATGTTGGGATATGGTGCAATGTGTATTGGGATATGGTGTTCTGGTTCCTGTCTTGGCATACTTTATCATGCCCACAATATCATGTTGCGCAATATTACTACAGTGGGCTACTTGATGAAAGTCTGGGTCTTGTGTCCCAGGAGAGTGACTTCCTCAATTAAGTGATTATCTCCTGATTTATGGAGTCAATAATGGACCTGATTTTGATAAAAAGCAGGAGCACTGCTATGGTACACTGAAAGTGGTCAGCTGGGACCCAACACTGTTTTAAGGAATATTGATAAACCTGGTGTATTTTCCACCATGTTTTGTAATACAAGGGAGACAATTCTTTGGACTTCCTTATACATGCTTCTGATCCTTATAAACCCTGTCCTGAAAAAGAGCTCCATTCTTTCCTTTAAAAGTAGACCTATGTTGATATTATACCTTATCCTGCTATACATCAAACTTTGGGATTTGTTAAAAGGAATGTAAAAACTAAAAATCAGTCAGTAAAAGAATTAGCCTACAAAACATTTGTTAGACCAAAAGTTGAATATGCCTCCACCGTGTGGAGCCCCCATACCAAGAAAAACATAGATCAGATTGAAATGGTTCAAAGGCGGGCCGCATGGTGGGTTACAAATAGATATTCCTCGTACGATAGTGTTTCTGCGATGCTGGGCAACCTCGGTTGGCGCTCCCTTGAGTATCGTCATTGCGATTCAAGTCTCGCGATGTTTCATAAAATACAGTATGGCCTTAAAGCAGTGCAAATGCCCTCATATTTTGAGCGTCCGAGGAGAATCACTTGCCACAGCCTTCAAAATCCGCTAGGTTTCCGCCAGGTATATGCTTCTGCTGATTATTACAGGTGTTCGTTCTTTCCGATGACGGTAGTTTTGTGGAACAGGCTCCCTGCAGAAATTGCTCTCCTAAATGATCTTGACTCCTTCAAGAGAGAAGTGAGCAAGATCGATTACTCAATGCCGTAGAAAGTACATTGTTTTTATCTTGCTTTTAATCTCACTCTTACTAACACTCTAACGCTATCATCTTTTTCATTCTTCACTATTACTCTTTTAACTCTCACTATAAATTTCTTACTTTTAGCCTCGCACGCATCCCGGCGCATAATACTCAGAAATGAGGGTGCCGCAGTATCGATAGATAGATAGATAGATACAAGGCAACCCCTACCAGGATCTACACTGTTTGTTGTCAAGTAATTTGATTCAAATCCTGTCATTGCAATTTGTACTTGTACTGTTGTAACTTGCCTAATTATTTAAAATGAATAAATATTGTTTAAACCAAGTAATTTGATTGGTTCACAGTCAGCAATGGGAGTGGCTTAATTATACAGCAGGAAAGAGTTGTCACCCTTTAAGATTTATCCTTTTCCCTTGAATTGAAAAAAAAAATCAAGTGGTCATTGAGTTTTGATGAAAATTAAGAACATCATGCAGGAGGCTGGATCTGAATTTAATCTTATAGTTGTGGAGCATGTTGGCATTTTAATTGCCATGTGAACTAGGGGGTTTAAATGAGCCATCACATGACACCCTAGGCAGCAGCAAAGCAGGCAAAGATGTTTTTTTTGCACATGCACAGTCTTTCCAGAACTTTTACTGTTGGCCCACAGGCATTTGGGGGTATGATGGGAGTGGGGACCTATAATGAGTGAGCAGGCGTACATTTTTGATCAATTGCATGGTGTTCTCCCTGAGTCATGTGATAAGGAGGTTTGTCACATGGAAAGACTCAAATGAGGTGCATATTGCTAATCCAGGCCCCATGCCTGTGTTTCCCTGTTTTATCATGGAGTAACTAGTTTCTAGATTGTTAGAACCAAGGGGGATCAGACTAATTTAGATATCACTGATAATGTATGGGGAATTTTACAGCTTATTTCAGATTCTGTAAATCAGTCAAAAATATATGTATTCTGTCAGGTAGCTATCAGGGTCTGGGGTATTCTTGAATGATGTTGGAAGATGGACATGTCAGATCAAGTATTCCAAACATTACTTGGCACTGTTTTGATTAATTGACCAGCATGTTAGAAATGATGCATGCCCCCCACCCCCACCACCACCACCACCATCTACCACTCAGCATCTATTGTCGAGATACAAATCTGAAACAACCATGTTATGACCAAACAAAAATGTTTAGATAGAAGATTAAATCTATAGAAAAAATGACCATGTATTATTTATTTTCATCATTTCTCAGCCAAAATAAGGCTTGACACTTCATGTGAATCATCTGCCCAAGGAAGTCAACTCTTGCTTTTTTGGTTTTTGAATTATCTGCCCTTGATTTAGTTCCTTATAGTAAACTGTGTCCGGCCAATAACTCCTAATCCTTATGGAATATATTTATGAAACTTTACAGGTGCATGCATGGCTTTGAGACGATGTATCATGAACAAGGAAGACAACTCTTGTTCTCTTGCAAAATGATATCTACCTTAATGATAACTTCATGCTATACCTGTTACAATTACATATAAAAATAGAAGTGAAGGCAATGATCAGGACTCGATACAATTAATCCACAGCTCCCATTTTTTCTGAATTGTATTTTGGCAGGGGCGTCCGTGTCCTATGGACACTTTTTCTAGTTGTATACCATAAAAATACAAAAAAAATTCGGACACCTGGTAGACCTAATGTAATTCTCCTAAAATTTTAAGACATTGTTTGGTGATCCAGCAAGGAGTCCAAAAAGTGCCAATGGAATTGTAAACAGTGTAGATCCTGATCAGACTTATCGTTCAGGATCAGTCTGATCAGGAGCTACACTATTTGCTTAGGTCTCTCTGTCCAAATATTTAGGATGAAGACATTCTGTTCTGCTTAAAATGGGAATGTGATTTGTGGCTTAATTAACTACAATATAAACACATGTAATAATAAAGAAATGGTTTTTCTGCTATTTGAGAGGCTATTGATCAGTGCCAGTAACTGAGATGCCATTCATGATAGTTGATGGTAAATAATGACACCCCATCATTGCTGGAGCTGTGGGTAAATAATGACATCATTAATCAAACAAGTTGCCCCACAGCTCTCAAACCAATTAATACCCTAATTTATCCAATTAGTTCATCTCATGATAATCATTTTGGACTGTTCACAAATTTTCAGTACAGTATGTCCCAATTTTATTCATTTTGATGCTAAGACAAGTATTTTGTGTGTTTTGGGGTTTTTCATCGGGCTGTATACAGATTTTTCAGTTCGGTCCAATTTTATTCATTTTTTTTTTTGGTGGTGACAAGCCTTGTTCTGTTACATGATATTTGTATGTATTTCATTTAAAGGAAACAATATATATAATAAAAATAATTATATCCATCTCTGTGCACTTCCTTTCAGATTTTGCTTGCATATTAGTATTGGGGATGAGTGGTTTGGGATTGTTAATTGGTAATGACAGTTATATATGGCCCATGTCAGTTCCCCAAAAATGGCCTTTGTTACTCCTTTACTTACTAGCTATATGGAATTTATCAAAGAAACTTCACAGGTGTCTAGCATATTAAGCAGCACTTGTTTGGCCATTCCAGTTCTTGAGTTATCTGCCCTTGAGGTATTTGAAGACTGTATTTTGGCCAGGATGTTTACTTGTTCTCCTGCACAGTGTTTGTGGCAGATGGGTTAATTCTGAAGAATTCATGAAGAATTTTATGGCAGACAAATAATAAAAAAAATATGTGTAGAGTTTCATGTCAGGGGGCTTCCATGACATTTCTTTCATGAATACACTGCTCCAGTGGTTACAAGGAGGAATAACAAGTTTTTCCATCTATAGGGCGATTCTAACAAATACCTTGGAAAAATAAGAAAAAAAAATTAGTCCCAATTTTTCACTCTGTACTCCTCATCTTTATCTTGTGCTGCTTAGTTAGATTGTAGAAATTCCGTAAAAATCATACAAATTTGAACACCTTCAGGACTTGCTATAATTCTCCTAAAATTTTAACAAATTCATTTCACAATCCTGAAAGGAGTCCAAAAAATGGAGATGGAATGGCAAACAGTGTAGATCCTGATCAGACTGATCTCGGTCTACACTCTTTGCTTAGGTCTATCTGTCCCAATACTTACGATCATTATGGTAGATTGTAGAAATATACAAATTTAGCCCAAAAGAGCCCAAAATGAACCCCCGTAAAAAAGAAAGCTTAACCCTGACGGTTGTTTTTAAGGTAACCGGGCGCCATGGGCACATAGGGGCTACCCCTTAACCCTTGTTCTGCTGAATATTTAAATATGTCACACCTACTACTGACTATCGGCCAATCAGATTACTAGATGCAAATTACTGCAGCAAATTCATTAACTGGATGGCAAACAATGAAGATCCTGATCAGATGGCTTCTTCAGATCTACATTGTTTCAAAGATAAGGCATATCTGGGCTCAGCAGGACAAGGGTTAATGTGAATTTTTTTTTCTGAAAACATGAAAAAGGGAAACACATAGTTTCTATCTGGCCACAGCTGCTGCTGAGGGCTGGAAAAAAAAGATGGTATTTCACCATTGTGAGTGCATCATGCATGAGGACCAGTAAAATCCTAATAAATTTACCAAAGTCTACTACATGCCCTTGGTTATTCACTGGGCCAGTGAAATGTTGAAGAATTTTCAAGCCCTGAGTTGTCTTCATTACATCGGGAGTGCATCATGCTTGAGGATCAGTAAAATTCATGTCCATAGAAGTCCCTAATAAATTTACCAAAGTCTACATGCCCTTGATTATTCACTAGGTCAGTGAAATGTTGAAGAATTTTCAAGCCCTGTGCTGTCTTGAAGGTTGAAAAATGAAATTTTAATTTAATGTCTGTTTGTAGTAGAAGCCTCCGTGGTCGAGTGGTTACGCTACTCGCCTTGTAAACCAGGGGTCGCAGGTTCGATCCCGGGCTTCTCCAGACTTTCGGATGAGTCTTTAAATCGAGGTCCCGTCTCCGTATGACCTTAGCTGTTGGTGGGACGTAAAACTGAAACACTCACTCACTCTGTTTGTAGTAAATCTTTGATTTGTTTCAGCCATTTACATAGTCATCAATTTATGAAATTTTCACATATTTATTTTTTACCAAACCCTTCATTCAATGTGGGCAATAAAGTTCTCAGCTATAAACCACAACTGTTCCATTATTTCTGACCAGAACTGAATGGATAGTTTTGTTCTTAATTTGTTCTTAATGAAAAGGACCATCTGAGTTTTGTTGTGTGGGCATAATAAATTTCATGGTCTACCTTATTAGAGCTTGCCCTTTGCAGAGGTGCCAGTGTAAGGGTCAGGGCAGAAAATTGACTCTGATTTACAAGTAGGGGTCAGGTTGACCACACACTGACATACTGTGAAGTTGTGGGAATGGTGTGATAGGTGGCCAGACAGTACTGTAGGTGGACACTGCAGAGGTGGAGTGTCTTGGGATTTAAAGATAAAAACATTGCACAATATCTCTCACCCACTGGCTTCCTTGCAAAATCAAAAATTTGAAATTTTGTTGAATTGTTCAAAACTAACAATTTTGTTAATTAGCATATTGTTAAAACTTTGATCACTTGTTACAGCAAAATATACTGATGTTTTTCCTGATAAAAGATGTGAGTAGCTGTGGGTCAGATGATTCACATGAAATGTCAAGCCTTATTTTCGCTGAAAAATATCTTAAGAAAATTAGATTGTCATCTGCTGTGGAATTTTCTGCAGTGTTTGAAGGGTTGTTTAATGCCAAAAATTGCTGGCTTTAACCCATTTAGTACCAGAAACCCCTAAACGGTACCCTGGCAAATAGTGCAGGCCCAGATCAGACGCCGCAGAACGTGGCGTCTGATCAGGGCATACACTGTTTGCATAAACATCAGACACAACCTGACACCTGTAAATTTTTAAATGGACTCCTGCTATATATAGGAAGAAAGATTCCATTTGGTACAAAAAGGGTTAAAAAGTTAATGGACAGGACAAATAAAACTTGTGGCAAGAAAATTATATTTATGAATACATGTATTTGCATGCTTATATTTGAGTTGCACAGGAATTTTTTTCTATTATCATGGATGCTCAGTTCTGAATCAGTGATCCGGAGGTGTAGTTTGTATATTCTTGTCTTTTATGGACCATTGATTCCATTGTGGAATTTTGAAAATATTTGAGGGTCACTGATGAGGCCTATCAAGTTGGCCGAAACTAGCTAGTCTGGCCCTTAACCCTTGCTTAATCTTGCTGAATATTCATTTAAGCCACACCCATTTCTCTTTTCCAACCAATCAAATTACTTGATGTAATTGATTGCTACAAATTCATAAACTGAATGCCAAACAGTGTAGATCCTGATCAGATGGCTTCTGATCTGAATCTACACTGTTTCCAAAGACGGGTTGTCGTGAACAGCAAGATAAGAGTTAAAACATGTACACTCTATACTTTCCAGTTCTGTGATGTATTCCTTGTATATTGACTTTCCTTGGAAGTAATCAAGTAGCATCTATCTTTAGGGTGAGCATACTTCTCTTAGCTCTTATCCTGCTGAATAAATTATTTTAATCACATCTTTTTCAGACTTTCAACCAGATTATTTGATGTAATTCATTCCTACTAATTCATAAAGTAAAAGGCAGGCCTCGTTGGCTCAGTCGGATGCGCGTCTGACTGGTGATCAGGAGGACGCTGGTTCGACTCCCGCCGGGGTGGGCAACATTCTTTCGTGGAGATTGATCATGAAATCTTTTCTACGGTCATTCTCTCCCTTCCGCTGATTCAAGAAGGGCAGATGTCAGTTTCTGGCGAAAGAATGTGCACTGTACTGGTTAACCGCTTACGTATAAGCCTGCCCAGGAAAGTGTGGATAGGTAAACTGACCAGCTCAAAAATGACCTAAATAGTGTTGACTGGGCCGTTAAACTCCAATACAAACAAACAAAATCATAAAGTAAAGGTCAAACACCAAAGATCCTGATCCTACACTATTTGCATTGAATTTGGGGCTTAATGAATTCAGTAGGATACGGGTTAAGGGCTTAGAAACCTGCCATGGGGTTAACTGATGACAAACTCCACATTGCCATGATGGTGTTGACTTGGCTGTTAAACATAATCAAGGCACTGATGGCACTCACAGGTGGATCTGTTGTCTTCAGGTTTAGGCTTTTTATGTCTGGCATTGACAAGCGGATAGAACTCCATAGTTCCACAACAAGTCTTAAATTAAGTGCTTCTGGGCTGCAAAATGCGGCAGTTTGTCCAACAAGAGCAAAAATTTTGGCAGTGGACTGCTGGTGCCCCACCGAAGAAAGTGAAGCACTGCCTGTTTTTGAAATTTAACCCTTATCTTGCTAAATATTCATTTTAGCCACACCCATCTCTGACTTTGAACCAATCAGTTTACTTGATGTAATGTATTCCTACAAATTCATAAACTGGATGTCAAACAGTGTAGATCCTGATCAGATGGCTTCTTCAGAAGCCATCTGATCTGGATCTACACTGTTTCCAAAGATAGGGGTTGTCGTGAACAGCAAGATAAGAGTTAAAAGGCCATTCGAAAAATAAGCTGAAAATGTAGAGAAATCAGTGCCAATATGGCTGCAAGTCGTGATTTCTATGCTTTGCTCAAGAGCGATGAATGAAATGAGCAAAGCATATTGTCTCTGAGAATGGTCCTGAACTTAAATTGGGCTTAGCATGTTTCATTTAACCTTTAGCATGCTCTGGGCTAATTCAGCAGATGACAATGATTCCCCCAGAAAGAGATTTTGAAATTTTAAAGACCATTCGAAATATGAGCTGAAAATGTAGAGAAATCAGTGCTAATACGGATGCAAGCCTGTTCAAGAGCGATGAGTGAAATGAGCAAAGCATATTGTCTCTGAGAATGGTCCTGAACTGAAATTGGGCTTAGCATGTTTCATTTAATCTTAAAAGCCCTGTACTTTAACCTTTAGCATGCTCTGGGCTAATTTAGCAGATGACAATGATTCCCCCAGAAAGAGATTTTGACATTTCATGCAAATTGTTTCCAGCAGAGACAGTTTACATGAAATGTCAAATCCTGTTTTCTGGGAAAAATAAAAAAAAATATTTAAGAATGTCGTCTGCTGAAAAAATAGTCCGCATGCAGGGAGATAATCAAACTGTGCACTGCGTAGACTCTGATCTAATGTATCTATATATTTTTGTGGCTCTATAGACCCCAACAATAGTGTGATGAAGGGGTTGGTGGTATTATTACAACCACTGTTTAAAAATGGGAATTAACAAGGTGCAAATAATTTTAAGGGTAATATAGACCATCAGAGGTTGCAGCTGTCAATAGACAGTTATAGTCATAATGATAAAGTTATGCTGAATGCTGTTCGGAAATAAAATTTGAAAAGCAACAGTTTAAACTAGCAGGCCTCACAAAGCCAGGTGTGATCGAACTGTGTATACTAATTTTATTTTTTTTGAAGGCAAATAATTTAAATTTTAATGTCTAATTGACAACATGGCTTGTTAACAATAGTCTCGGGTCAGCAGACCAGAAATAGCGCTTGGTTAACATCTTAGTGGCCTTTGTGTCGCTTAAATAGTCAACAAGGAATAAAGCCAGTGGATCTTTATGGATTTTCCATTTAGTCCCTGTATTAAGCCACCGAAGTGTTTGTTGAATCAATTTTAATAAACGTATGAAAAAAAATTATAAAAGCTTCTATGAGTTTTTTTTTTTGTCATAAAAGAGATATCTTTTTATCTGACCACTACAACTGGAATTCAGAGTGGGACTTAAATTGTGAAGTTTGTACTTAAATAGATTTTAAATGATGTCCCTCAAATAGCAATATTGGATAAAAGGAAAATTATAGAGATATTGACTGTAGGCCTAGGAGAGAGAATATGTGATTAATTTGCTGTGGTTTCCTGGTCTGTAATTAACTTGTGGGCTCAGTAGCCAGATCAGTGTATCTGACCACTGGTTTTTAAATGTATTGCATAGTTTGTACGCCGAAGTAAAATCTTGTGTAACACTTAATGGGGAGAATTCGCCTTTTTTCAGCAGTAACAGGGGCGTAAGGCAGGGAGATAATCTCTCCCCTGTTTTGTTTTCAATATTTTTGAATGATTTGGAAGACCATCTTACATTTGATGAAAATGAAGGTATTTCATTCGAACTTCATAATGGAATTACCTTCGACCTCATTAAAGTGTTTGTCATGCTTTACGCAGATGACACTGTGATTTTAGGAGAAACTGCTGAAAATCTCCAGAAAAGCATCGACTCATTCCATAGATACTGTGCACTATGGAAACTCAAGGTTAACGAAAGCAAAACCAAAGTAGTAATTTTCGGAGCAAGGAAAACGGATTCCTTTTCTTTCTCTTTTGGGAACAACCCCCTAGAAATTGTTGATAATTATAAATATCTAGGCACTTATTTTTCTAAATCCAGAAGTTTTTTAAAGGCACGTAAACACATCGCTGAACAAGCAAAGAAAGCTATGCATCTATTACAGGTTAGAATTAAAAATTTATTCCTCCCAGTCGACCTTCAGCTCAAGTTATTTGACCAAACAATATTACCTATTTTGACATACTCGTGCGAGGTTTTCGGTTTTGAAAATTGTGGACTCCTCGAGTCAATCCATACACAGTTTCTTAGGTCTATCATTCGTGCGCGTAAAAGCACTCCGCTTTACATGGTGTATGGTGAACTAGGCAGATACCCAATTGAAATCATTATCAAGAGTAGGATGGTTAACTATTGGTCTAAATTAATCAGCGGGAAACCACAAAAATTAGCATCACTACTGTATCAAAAGCTCCGCACCAATCATATTCAGTCTAAATGGCATACGAGTATCCAAAAAATCTTTGAAGAATGTGGCAGACCAGATATCTGGATAAACCAGTCCGCAAGCCCGCAGTGTAGCTCATTAATTAAACTCATTCTACAAAGTCAGTTTTTGCAAACATGGAGCGGCAAATTAGATAGTTCCTCCAAAGGTTTAAATTACAGACTATTTAAGGAGACAATACAATTAGAAGCTTATTTCTTAAAAGTTCCACCGAATCTCTATTTTTATTTTGCTAAACTCCGAACAGGAAACCACAGATTCCCTTGCGAACGCGGTCGTTGGCTCGGACTCGAACTTATCGACAGAAAGTGTGCTTTATGTAACCTACATGAAGTAGGGGATGAGTTTCACTATGTATTAATATGCCCTTTTTTCAAAAGTGAGAGACAGAAATACATAGATAAATATTATTATAGATCCACCAATGTGCTAAAATTCAAAGAATTAATGAACAGTGAAAATGAAGTCCAATTACGCAACCTTTGCATTTTTGCAAAAATGATTATCAAAAGAGTTCAGTGATCTTATGCCTCTCCAAAACAGACTTGCCTTGTCCACACCATATAGCATGTCCGTGACGCAAAGTGCATTTTATTATTATTATTTATTATCTCAAAAT
Source organism: Lucinisca nassula (assembly GCA_963580285.1). Classification (NCBI taxonomy): domain Eukaryota; kingdom Metazoa; phylum Mollusca; class Bivalvia; order Lucinida; family Lucinidae; genus Lucinisca; species Lucinisca nassula. Next base: position 68,688,760 of record OY757010.1, read on the forward strand.
CGGACATGTTTCTGATGACAAGGTTGTGATATTTTTCATAACTTTGCCTCAGGCATGGGTTGGTGGTTCTCCGTGAAACCGCCTCATTTGTGGCGGTTCTAACGTGTATCCAAGACATGTGTTCTGTGGCGGAAATTTGTTTGTTTGTTTGTTTGATTTGAGGTTTAACGTCCCCGTCAACACAGTAAAGGTCATTTTGGAGACGTTGCTTCCAATTTTGTGGGACTTTTACCCGACACTGAGATGAAATGACATCTCATGCCCTGTCGCCCAATGAAACCAATAGGGTTTATAAGCATGGACGGTCCACCTCGCACCACGGTTCCTGGAAAGGCTTAGATCCTCTAAGCAGTTTACCAGTACTAGTGTGCACCCGGATTCAGCTCTGCGTGGAAGCATCATTCAGCCCATATATTTCTTCAAGCCCCTATGGGCGGGGGCCATCTGTGGCGGAAATAAAGAAAATAATGTTGACCCCCGTAAACCCCACCTTTCTCTGCATAAAGTGGGGTTTGGGGTATTCATTAGACGGATTCATTGACGTGATACATTGTGTTGTATTTTTGACATTGTGTTAACATTTTTGTTATTGGTATTACTACTATTATTATCAATAATATCGGTGGTGATGACGATAAATATTGTAATTATAATCTTCCATTCATATGTCATATGCATGACCTGAGCTTGTCTAATAAAGAACTATTATGTTATGTTATGTTATGTTATGATAACTTACTGTGCTTTTATTTCTGATGCTTTTCACATATGGTTTGAAATCAGTGATGAAGTTTTAATTGGAACAAAATCTCATCAAAGCCTATAATATGTTACTATTTCTGGAGTCATGTTCGTTACCATCTTGTTATACACTTTGAATGATTAAACAGAAACTGAATATTTGGCTACATTTCAGATTTTGTGATATGTAAAACTGCAACATTGTTACAGGGAAGTTGAGGGAACTATCAATGAACTGTGCTAAAATTTTCAAGATCATATATAGAGAGGTTCGGATGTTTTGATTTGTTTGATTTGAGGTTTAACGTCCCCGTCAACACTGTAAAGGTCATTTTGGAGATGTTGCTTCCAATTTTGTGGGACTTTTACCCGACATTAAGGTGAAATGACATCTCAAGCCCTGTCGCTCAATGAAACCAATAGGGTTTATTAGCATGGCCGGTCCGCCTTGCACCGCGATTCCTGGACAGGCTTAGATCCTCTAAGCGGTTTACCAGTACTAGTGTGCGGGCCAGATTCAGCTCTGCGTGGAAGCATCATGCAGCCCATATATTTCTTCAAGCCCCTATGGGTGGGGGCTTGAGGTTAGGATGTTAGTATTTTGTTTAAATTAAAAGAAAATGGTGTTCAAAATGTAGTTTGGATTTTGACATTGGCCGCAAAAGACAAAGAAATTATTTAAATTTCTTTATATAAACAACCTGTGGGCAAATTTAAGTGGATGGTAGCAACCATGAACCTGCGTTTAGAAAATGGGGAGTTTTTGTATGAATATATTGAACAGCAGCAAGTATTACAAACTAAAATGCGCAGTCGCTCGATAATGGATTGGAGCAGATCTTCAAGAGGCTCTCTTCGAGAATCAGTAGGTACGTTGTCTAGTGGTGGGCCGATGATCGACTATAGTCGAAAGTCAGTTGGTTTTGGCTTCCGATAGCGATAATCGATTGAGAATTCTCTAGTCGATTGTAGTCGGTTCCGGTACTTGGTATTCGGAGTTTTAGTGCATTCCGGTATTCCGTCACACTTTTAAATTAACTTCTGTGTTTATGTTTTTCCTTTATTTTTTTTAACATAATGTCCAGGAAAATATCTAACATACAGTAAGTATTATGCATATATAAACAAAAATACAAAAGGCATTTAAACATACATGTACTCAAATTTTAACATAAAAGAGAAACCGATTATGCAGTCGATAGCTAGTTGGTTTTCTCTTCCGATTATAAACCGATAATCGATTGTGATTTGAAACCGATTGCCGACCACTAACGTTGTCAGGATTTTATAGCAGAAGCCATCTGATAAGGTTCTACTGTGTAGAATCTACACTGTTTGTTATTCAGTTTGAGAAGTTGCAGGAATAATTGCATCAAGTATTTTGATAGGCTGAGTCAGAAATGGGCGTGGCAAAAATAATTCATTGAAAGGTCACGGGTTAATTATACTCATTATGTCACCTGACCTGGTACATAATGATTAATTAACACTACCAGTAAGTGCATGCTTAAACTAACTCAATTTTTATGGTACTATGGTGTTTGAGCCATTCCATAATGATCCTAAGTATTGGGACAGGAAATGCCTAAGCAAACCGTGCAGAGCCAGATCAGACTTCTGATCAGGTTCTGCACTGTTTGACATTCTGTCTGTTCAGTTTGGATTCCTAGCTGGATTGTAAAACAAACTTATTACTTGTTACTCTATGGATCAGGTGAGCGATCCAGGGCCATCATGGCCCTCTTGTTTATGGTACTATGGTGTTTGAGCATCATGATTTTGGGAATTTTTAACCTTTGAATTGGGAAAAAAACATACTTTTGGCGATTGGGAACGGGTCCGTTTTCCGGACCCGGTTTTATAGGGAAAAAAAACACTGATAATTAACAAAACATGGTCATGACTATAAACCATGCACTATGAGGGTGAATCAATAAGTAACACAACCAAGATTTCCATGCCTTGTTTCAATACATATTTTAGGCATGAGGGCAAAATTGCACCTTTATCGTGTCATTCACTCATAAGATATTGAATGTCAAACATGGCTAGTATTTTCGTCAAAAGTCGAGCAACATGCTGTAATTCAGTACTTGTATTTGAAAGGGAAAGAGCCCCCATCGGGGCATAATGCTTCCATACAGAGCTGAAACTAGACTGGAATCAGTCCAAAAGTTTAACCAATATCTTCTCATTTGTATTAGCATCGATTTATATTATTTTCCTCTCTAACACTTTCTGATCTCCAAAACATTTGGTGCTATGGGATGGAAGTCATTGCTTTTGAGCTGGGTTAAAATGAATAAGCATATTCTTATAAGTGAAATGATTAAATGAATGGACTGTTTCCAGTCTAAGCTGAAACCAGTACTCGCACACTCGCGGGTCGGACACAAGTACTGGTAAACCGCTTTGAGGTTCTAAGCCTGCCCAGGCAATGCGGTGCAAGTCTGACCATCCATGATTATAAACCCTATTGGTTTCATTGGGCGGCAGGGCTTGAGATGTCATTTCATCTCAATGTCAGGTAAAGGTCCCACAAAATTGGAAGCAACACCTCCAAAATGACTTTTACAGTGTTGACATGGACGTTAAACCTCAAATCAAACAAACAGAATTTCAAAGGGAAAACAGTGTCAGGAAATACATTGCAAGTTAACCAATGTCAGGAGCATATACTTTCACCCAGTGAGTGAAATTATATGCTCCTGCCAATGTTTATGGGTCTTCTTCACCATTGTATGCACAAGTTGAAATTCTGGGTTGGGGGGACTCAAACACCGTATAAAGTCTTTAGAAGACAAATCAGGTCTGGACGCCCATCAGATGCCACCGATGAAGTAAGGGGATCTAGTGTACTCTGACAGGCGAATTAAGGTGGAAGAAATAGCGAATGCATTACACATTTCACATGGTACCGTTTCAACAATTTTACATGATCGCTTGAGTATGTGCAAGCTAACAGCCCATTGGGTCCCAACGATGAGCAAATGGAAACCAGGGCATCAGTATGCAGTGCATTGTTGAAGCGGTTTAGGTCAGAGGAAGATGATTTTCTTCCACGTCTGGTGACTGTAGATGATACAGTCGACCCTCTTTATACCGACATTCGTTATAACGGCAAAACACGTTATAACGACAATTTTAATGGAATGACTCCTTATCCAAAGGCCTAGCCTTGGTTCCGAGATGCGCGAGCTTCCCTCGGGTTGGAAATGCATAAATCGAGTCCATAGCCATGAAAGATTCTTGTAACCTAATACTCCAAGAAACAAATGTTATAGACATTTGTTAGAATCGCCTCACCGAGGCGATTCTAACAAATGTCTATAACATTTTTTTCTTGGAGTTAAAATGGCGAAAAAGCCTTTTATTACCTACCATACTCCTAAATGAGGTTCTTTATAACGGCAAATTCTTTACAACGGCCCAATAAGAGGGAACAAATACTGTCGTTATAACGCGGGTCCACTGTACCTGTGTCCATTATTATGAGCCAGAGACTAAAACTCAAAGTCGCCAGTGGGTAGGGCCAGGGTCTATGAGGCCAAAGAAGTTCAAAATGCAACCCTCTGCTGGCAAGTTGATGGCAGCTGTAGTTTGGTACGCACATTATTATGTTTGACTTTCTAGCAACTGAGAACTGCTATGGAGATAAACTCTCCAAAGGGATTCTGCTCCAACGGGGCAATGCAAGAGTCCACACTTGCAAAATTGCAATGGATGCTGTTGAGCAGAATGGCCAATACCCCACCCTGCCTATTCTCTGGACTAAGCTCCTAGTGACTATTTCCTATTCCCAAACTTGAAAAAAAGATATCGGTGGACGTCATTTACGGTCAAACTAAGACGTCGTGACGAGGAGTGCGTTGGAAACAAGGACCCTGGCTTCTTCAGTTCTGGACAGATGGCACTGGGACAGTATTTGTTGGTCCAAGTGTATCATTCTAGAGGGCAAGTACATTGAAAAAGAAGAGATCAATCTCACCCAAAAATAAGTAAGACTGGGTTTTTTATTGACTCACCCTCGCATAATGAGAGTCCATTGTTTTCCATGATAGTTCAGTGTCTTCTGATCAACATTTTCGACTGGGTAGGTCACTAGGTCAGCTGGATGTGTCTTGGAATACTCAGGTTTGAAGCTGAAACTGACCAAACTTGAGAACTGGTGATTAATTAACCCTTCTCTTGCTGAATATTCATTTTAGCCACACCCATTTCTGTCTATCAACCAATCAAATTACTTGATGTAATTTATTAGGGCCCCGCACTGAAAGTGTGGGTGCCCTATAGTAATCACTCTGTCCGTCTGTCTGTCTGTCCGTCTGTCCGTCCACAAATTTCTGATAGCGCTGCCGGGGCCTTAGTCAGTTTCACTGACAGCTCTAGTTGCTACAAATTCCCAAACTGAATGACAAACAGTGAAGATCCTGATCAGTTTCCAAAGATATGGGTTGTCGTGAACAGCATGATAAGAGTTAAACCACTTAGGTCTAAGCTTGCCCAGGACTGTGGACCTATAGTACTTAAATTATGTAAGCCACCATGGTTTGGCTGCCAGGGCCAATTTCTCCCACTTTACCTCTGGTGAGCATAAGGCCTCATGTTTGTATGGCTAGTGTATCTAGGTCTTGTTCCAGAATCTAAGAAGTTTGTCAATTTTCTGAAGGCCGAGGATTTTTGGTTGTCTTAGAGTATTTTAACCCAAGGATGTTAAATCTGCCAGCGCTTCTCTGAGGAAAAGCAATGAATTATGGGCATTACATCAGCTACTCCACTAAGTGTTTGAATGGAAATTCTTGGGTTTGTGTCACCCACTGAATGTAAAGTCTTTTTATTATTATTACATGAATGGATCAGCTGGCTGAGATAAACAATAACATGACAGAACATTTGGAAGACAGTAAAAATTAACCCTTCTCTTGCTGAATATTCAGATTAGCCACACCCATTTCTGACTTTGAACCAATCAGATCACTTGATGTAATTCATTCCTACAAATTCATAAATTGAATGTCAAACAGTGTAGATCCTGATCAGATGGCTTCTTCAGAAGCCATCTGATCTGGATCTACACTGTTTCCAAAGATAGGGGATTGTCTTGAATAAGAGTTAAAAGCACTGAGATAGAGGTCTCTGGGACTGTGTGAACTGGCTTCAATATAGGAGTTGATGTATTGGTCAGAGTTTAGGGTTTCCCTGTTATTAGTACATACTTGGTAATGGATATCTCTATGAAGTGGCCAGTTTTGCATCTCATTTTCACAGCTCTTTAGACCCTAAACTGCCAATTACAACATTGTCCAAAATTTAGTGGTGACAGACTGAGAGTGTTATTATGCTCCCCGAAGGGGGAGCCATATAGTCGCCGCTTTGTCCGTCCGTCCATCCGTCCGTCACACTCTATATCTCTAAAAGTATTAAAGGTATTTAAATGAAACTTTATTTACTGATAGAGGACGATGAGGGGAATCTGAGAATACAAGAACCATAACCCTGTCACCAGTATTTATGGAGTTACTTCCCTTCTTAACTATTTCAATGAAAAGATTGTCCGGAGCATATCTCTGAAAGTATAGAAGGGATTTAAGGTATATAGTAATCACACATCTAGACTGCAAAGCAAAATAAACTAAGATTTTCCAAATTGTTACCCAGCAGTGTGGGTTGCAATATAAGTTCAAAAACCAAATACATTATGTGAAGCAAATTCAAAAACTACAGTTTAACACCAAATAATGGTCCTATAAGACCACTAGACGAAGATTTATTGTCCAAAATGAGGCAAAATCTCCTAAATTTTCAAACAAGGATACCGACAAGGCAGGAGCACTTATCCATAAAATATTATCATTTTCAGTTGTTATGTACTCTGAAGTAGCAAAGACGAGGCATAATTTTCTTACTTTCTACAGTTTTAAGCACTTTTGTGAAAATTTCACCGAATACCACATGGTAAATTTCATCGCCATCTTGGATTTCGACGAAATTCTTACCCTGGATTTAGTGAAATTCAAACCCCAAGTATTTCCCTGTCCGTCGAGATCGGATGATGACAGTTACCTCTTGCAATTGCTTAATCAATGGCTTTGCAGAACCATCAACCTGATCTTCATGTCATTTTGCTTCAGGTGTTTTAAACGTCTTTCAAAATACTGGCTTCGGTTTGTTTACAATAGAGAAATCTGTCGAAATCTGTCACATTTCTTGACGACCTCATCACTGTTTCAGCTGATTTGTGTTATTGCGCATGCATTAAAAACGGGATAAAACTTGATGAATAACATACAAAAATTACAATTTACTAAAGCTCTTTAAGTTCTGTTTTAGCAAAATGATTAACGACCACCTTTATCGGCATTATGACTGTTTTTATGTTTTACTTTTTTGCGTATATACCTTCCATTAAATGGTAATTCGGTTGTATCCGCTTTCTCTCGGACTGGTTTTCGGCACTAGAAAGCGTCATAGTCATAAAACGGGTCGAATTAAAGCACCCGGGATCCAGCAGAATATAAATGGCGAAAAAACCCACATGTAGCAGACAGAAGCAATAACGTTTTCTTCGTATTTGTAAGTGTTTTTGGCATCGATCATGAAATCAGTTTTGCGGTAATAGGGATATCATTTTAGTTTTTCGAATTCCACACCGGTAGCGATGTCACACACTATGGGTTTTGGAAATGAAGATGGAAACCGCGTATTTTAGCAGTGTAAACAGAAACTGAAGATTTGTTGTCACGTGACAAATTTTATGAAAATGAAAAGCAACATTAAAACAGATAAAAACAGCATTTTTCGATATATTTTGCAGACCGGAATATTTCTTTATTTTAACTGTTTCTGGAAAAGTTCCTTTGAAAAATAGCCACGGTTCTTGGACAAGGAAATTTATTATTATGTATGGTGGTTGCATTGTGTCATGGTAAACTGTTATCTTCCTACTGATAATGTGATCGGTCTTTCATCTTTGACCATTACTCCCAGCAGATTTTCAGGTGTACATTAAATACATTCCAGGTTTGCAGGAGCGTACACAGTCATGTAATTAAAGTAGTGATTTTTTAACCTGCATGGGGGGGGGGGGGGGGGGGCATAGAGGGCTTCCAGTTAACATTCCGACCCGAAGGACAGTGCACTATGTGGCTTTCATCCCTGCTAATGATGCCAGTGGAGCGTGATCCGACGCTTTTGGGGATCAAACCAGGGATGGGGGTTTCTTGCACCAGAGGCAGCATCCTAATTCCTTCAGATGGGGACGTTAACTTTTTCTGAGCTGGCTTGTACATAAGCTGTTAATTGGTGCAAAGTAATTTTATGTAAGGAAATGACAACTGCCCTTCTTGAATCAGATGAAGTGATAGAATGAGAGTAGAAAAAAATTCACAGTTAGTCTCCATGAAAGTTTGTTTTTGATCCACAGGATAAAGTCAGTGACAGTGTGGAAACTCACATCACATAAAAGAAGGAGAGCATAATGCAGCATCTGATCAGGGCCTACACTGTTTGCATAAAGTTCAGCCATTTTTTAGATACATTTGAAGAGAAACACAACCTGGCATTCCTAAATTTAAAAAAATGGACTTGCGCTATTATATAAAGTGGAACACAGGCACTTGTTTCATAGAGGAAAAAGAATCTACCCTCTACCTTTAGACAGGCACTTGTTCAAGAGAAAAAAAAATCTACCATCTACCTTGAGAAGGTAGAGGGTAGATTTTTTTCTCTTTGAAACAAGTGCATGTGAAGTGGGAGATTCGATTTTGTATACAAATTACAATAGGTAAAGAATGAAAACAATACATTTTGTACTCACCAGAGGTTGGGGCCCCGGCGATAGGGGCTTAGATTTATACATCAGGCTGCATGGTGCTTCCACGCAGAGCTGATGCTGACCACACATTGTACAAGTACTGATACCACTTAGAAGAACAAAGCCTGCACAGGCAAAGTGGTATATGTCAAACCCTCCAATGAATATAACATTTTGGCTTCATTGGGTGGCAGGGCTTGAGATGTCATTTCAGCTCAAATGTCGGGTAAACTCCCGCAAAATTGGAAGCATCATCGCCAAAATAACCTCAATAAATCTGATGGGGCATTAAACCTCAGATCAAACAAACTCTCAAGAGGTTATGACCAATTCAGACCATGGTAAATAGAAGGAACTACTTTCTTTTTGTTTACATGTTTTTACCATGTGCTCAATAGCAGCCATGTTTCTTCAACTTCAAGTGCATGGAGGTGGCAAGATGAAAATTTGGTCAATTTTGTAATGGGAAAGAATTTTTGAAAATCATTGGTAGGTTTTGTTAGGAGAGGTTATACAAAGGACTGATTTGTGCTAAAAAGAAACATTGGAAGAAATGACAGCTCTGCAGTGACGTTTGAAATTTGACAATTTTCATCCTGATTGTTTTTGCCTTTTGAAAACTAAATGTTAGTAGCAATAGAGCTACATAAAGCCAAAATGTTATGCTTTCATGGAATTAATCACAAAAAAAATCATATTAGTCATAATTTCTTTTTAAAACAATTTTCATCTTCACACTTGTCAAATTTTCAATACAGGTTGTCAGCCATTTTGATAGTCCTTAAGTGAAACTTGATACATTGATAGATGGCCATCACAGGAAGCACAGAGTGCAAGAACTGTAACTCTATCACAAGTAATTACAGAGTTATTTCCCTTTTTAGTTTTTGCTATATTAAGCTTGTTCGGAGCATATCTCTAAAAGTTTTAAAGGTAATTTAGTGAAACTTGATACACTGATAGGGGGCAAGAAGCATAACCCTGCCAACACTATTTACGGAGTTACTTCCCTTCTTTATTAGGGCCCCACACAGTATTTTGGGTGCCCTATAGTAATTTGTCAGTCATTTTCAAATCTAAACCAAAACATTTAACCGGTTATAACTTCAAAAGTATTATCTTACTTCCATGAAACTTCACACTCGTACTAACAATCACAATTCCTACATTCTGACAAACTATATTGCTTTTGTCCGTGTGTTTGTCACGCCTTTACCAAAAAACTTAACCTCGGTCATAACTTCAAAAGTATTTGCCCTGCTCTCATGAAACTGCACACACTTACTTACTATCACAAGACCTACATTCTGACAAAGGGCCATAACTATATTGCTTTTCGGTGTGTGTTTGTCAGGCCATAACCAAACAACTTAAACTCGGTCAAAATTTTAAAAGTATTTGTCCTACTCTCATGAAACTTCACACACATACTTACCATCACAAAACCTACATTCTGACAAAGGGCCATAATTATGTTGCTTATTTTCACTGAATTATCTCCCCTTTTTCAAAAAATATCTCCTGTTGTTTCATAACCATGGGTAATAGGGCTTTCATATTTCACATTTGTATTCCTTGTGACATTCTTTATTGAAAATCACTTACTAGGGAACACAAAACTGAGTTTCTTTGTCTTATGGTTTAAGATTTACATGCCCTTGCACGGAAGGGGCCTTACATTTCTCCTTATTTTTGCAGTCTTTGTTGAAAATCACCAAATAGGGAATTCTTAGACTTGGTTAAACCCATTTGGTACCGGAAACCCCAAAAGGGGTAAGTGGCAAACAGTGCAGACCCAGATCAGACGCCACGGAACGCGTGTTTGTCATGCCTTAACCAAAAAACTTAACCTTGGTCATAACTTCAAAAGTATTGGCCCTACTCTTATGAAACTTCACACACATACATACCATCACAAGACCTACATTCTGACAAAGGAGAATAACTCTTGTGTTTGTCACACCTAAACCAAAAACCTTAACCTCGGTGATAACTTCAAAAGTATTTTGTCTTCTCTCATGACACATCACACACATAATTACCATCACAAGTCCTACATCCTGACTAATTGCTTTTGGGTGTGTGTTTATGCCATACCCAAACAACTTAAACTCCGGTCAAAATTTTAAAAGTATTTGTCCTACTCTCATGAAACTTCACACACATACTTAAATCACAAAATCCTACATTCTGACAAACGGGCATAACTATATTGCTTATTTTCACTGAATTATATCCCCTTTTTTGAAAAAAATATCTCCTGTTATTTTATAACCATGGGTAATAGGGCTCTCATGTTTCACATGTGTATTCCGTGTGACATTTTCCATTGAAAAATCACTTACTAGGGAACACAAAACTGAGTTTCTTAGCCTTATCGTTTAAGATTTACAGGCCCTTGCAGGGAAGGGGCCTTACATTTCTCCTTTTTTTCATTCTTTGTTGAAAATCATTACCTAGTTTCTTTATTTGTACTTCAAACATCGGCTGAGGATACTCATTAGAACCTCCTCATTCAGACGGTTCTAACGAGTACCCATAACCTTTGTCTTCAAACAAATCTTATCAAACTTCAAAGTGTATAGGATCATTTCACTAAAATAACCCTCCTACTACTGCGCATCTTCGGGGAGCATCCCTCGGTTTCACTGATGCTCTTGTTTTTAGAAATAATCATTGTAAGGAAATGGCTAAAAAACTTGCAAACTCACGTGACGGTTCCAGGTTGGCCTCAGATTCTGTCACTTGCAGCAATTCTGATCTGGTCATTACATGCAGCACTATAGCTAGCTAGCTGTTTGCTAAAATGAGTAACTGTTCTGTTATTCCAGTTTCTGATTTGACAAGATTATGGCCTGTCTAATATAATAGCATTATATAAGCCAATAACAACGAGAAACAAGTCTTTTGGACACAACAGAGACTCTTACATCAGTGAGCAGAGTCTTCACTGTGCACCATACACCCAGATGAGCCTTGGTGGCCCAGTCAGACGCCACAGAACACTGGGTCTGTCATCATGGCCTTTACTGTTAATTGCAGACGTTTCAAACATTTTCTGAATAAATTTCCAAAAATGACTGAGCTTGACATTCCTTAGATCTAGATCTACACTGTTTGCAAAGGTATGGGCTGTTCTGTTCAGCAGGGCCCAGTTGTTCAAAACTAACGGCATGGTTAGTAAACGTATCGTTAAAACTTTGATCATTCATTATGACAAATATGCATATATTTTTGCTGAAAAAATGTGAGCAGCTTTTGCATTCGCAAAAGCTGCTCACATTTTTTCAGCAAAAATACCAAAATTTTGAATATTAAACTTGCTAGAACAGTTAACAATATGACCACTAACGAGCTCGTTAAGCTAACAATGCTTTGAACAACTGGCCCCCGGGTCTTTAGAAGACTTTTGCATGTTGTGTGAAATATAATGGCTGAGAAGTAGTTGTTAATTTGCTGGGAACCCGCCTCTTTATTCTCCACAGGAAAAGACTCATTTTTAGAGTACAGCATATGCGTGATATTTTAATTGAAATTTGAGTTTGATAATTGTATGGTCCAGAGTTTTACGGGTGAAACTGACAGGGGATACCGGAGAATCCCACAACAGTATCCTTAGTTAAAATCAGATATTTGCCTGTTGATTCGGATCATTATCACAGCTGGGTAAATAGAAGCTTGCGATAATTGTTCAATTATTACACTGACTGTCACATCAGAATATCCAGTAATAACATCTATTTACTACCTGTAAATTTTAAAGGCAGATGAGAGGCAGGTGCTAATTTTAAAAAATCGAAACCTAGTATTGCTGGGAGTTCATAATGTTGTCTCATAAGGTGAATTTGATCAACAAGTTGTCATTTTTAACTTATTTTGACACTGAGACAGATGGTTTTCAAGCTGAGCTTTAAGTTTTAATGTTTTGTTTTCTTTAGGAAGGATTGAATGGTAGCACAAAATAGGCTCGCTTGTATGAAATAAAGTACTTGTTGCCAGATCAGTCACATACGCAAGTGTGGCCCTATACTTTTGGGCCTGAAATTTAATGGTTCTTTTTCTCAATGCTTTCTCAAGGCCCCTGTACCAGGCAAACACAGTGTGGCCCTATACTTTTGGGCCTGATATCTAATGGTTCTTTTTCTCATAGCTTTCTCAAGGCCTCTGTACCTGGCAAACACAGTGTGGTCCTATACTTTGGGGCCTGATATTTAATGGTTATTTTTCTAGGCCCAATGCTTTGGGGTCTGATATTTAATGGTTCTTTTTCTCATAGCTTTCTCAAGGCCCCTGTACCTGGCAAACACAGTGTGGCCCTATACTTTTGGGTCTGATATTTTATTAGGGCCCCGCACTGAAAGTGTGGGTGCCCTATAGTAATCACTCTGTCTGTCTGTCTGTCTGTCTGTCTGTCTGTCTGTCCGTCTGTCCGTCCACAAATTTTTTTATCCTCCATAACTTTCTTATTCCTGGATGGATTTAAATATTACTTGGCAGAAATGTTAACCATAATGTGATGGAGTGTTGCGCGCAAGACTCAGGTCCGTACCTCAAAGGTCAAGGTCATACTTAGAGGTTAAAGGTAAAAAAAGGGTCTTTCCTGTGTCCAATTAATAACTTTGTTATTATTATTCCTGGATGGCAGAAATGTAAACCATAATGTGATGGAGTGTTGTGCGCAAGACTCAGGTCCGTACCTCAAAGGTCAAGGTCATACTTAGAGGTTAAAGGTCAAAAAAGGGTCTTTCCTGTGTCCAATTAATAACTTTGTTATTATTCCTGGATGGATTTAAATATTACTTGGCAGAAATGTTAACCATAATGTGGCCCTGCACTGAAAGTGTGGGTGCCCTATAGTAATCACTCTGTCCATCCGTCTGTCTGTCTGTCTGTCTTTCTGTCCGTCTGTCCCTCCACAAATTTTTTTATCCTCCATAACTTTCTTATTAGGGCCCCGCACTGAAAGTGTGGGTGCCCTATAGTAATCACTCTGTCCGTCTGTCTGTCTGTCTGTCCGTCTGTCTGTCCACAAATTTTTTCCTACTCCTCTGATAGCGCTGCCGGGGCCCTTGTCAGTTTCACTGACAGCTCTAGTTGTTCTTTTTCTCATAGCTTTCTCAAGGCCCCTGTACCTGGCAACCAGTGTGGCCCTATGCTTTGGGGCCTGATATTAATGGTTCTTTTTATGCCCCCGGAATCTAAGATTCTGGGGGGCATATAGTTTTTGGTCTGTCCGTCTGTTTGTCTGTTTGTCCGTTTGTCCGTTTGTCCGTTTGTCCGTCTGCAAAAACTTTAACATTGGGCATAACTTTTGAATGGTAAGTGATACAGCTTTCATATTTCACATGTGCATTCCTTGTCACAAGACCTTTCAAGAGGTACCATAAATTTTGACCTCGTGACCTTGGACCTTGACATTTGACCTACTTTTGGCCTCATTTTTAAAAACTTTAACATTGGCCATAACTTTTGATTGGTAAGTGATAGAGCTTTCATATTTCACATGTGCATTCCTTGTCACAAGACCTTTCTATTGGTACTATAATTTTTGACCTCATGACCTTGACCTTGGCATATGACCTACTTTTTTAAAAACTTTAACATTGGCCATAACTTTTGATTGGTAAGTGATAGAGCTTTCATATTTCACATGTGCATTCCTTGTCACAAGACCTTTCTATTGGTACTATAATTTTTGACCTCATGACCTTGACCTTGGCATATGACCTACTTTTTTAAAAACTTTAACATTGGCCATAACTTTTGATTGGTAAGTGATAGAGCTTTCATATTTCACATGTGCATTCCTTGTCACAAGACCTTTCTATTGGTACTATAATTTTTGACCTCATGACCTTGACCTTGGCATTTGACCTACTTTTTAAAAACTTTAACATTGGCCGTAACGTTTGATTGGTAAATGGTAGAGCTTTCATATTTCACGTGCATTCCTTGTCACAAGACCTTTCTAATGGTACCATAATTTTTGACCTCATGACCTTGACCTTGATGTTTGACCTACTTTTTAAAAACTTTAACATTGGCCATAACTTTTGATTGGTAAATGGTAGGGCTTTCATATTTCACATGTGCATTCCTTGTCACAAGACCTTTCTAGTGGTACCATAATTTTTGACCTTGTGACTTTGACCTTGATGTTTGACCTACTTTTTAAAAACTTTAATATAGTCCATAACTTTTGATTGGTAAGTGATAGAGCTTTCATATTTCACATGTGTATTCTTTCTCACAAGACCTTTCCAGTGGTACCATAATTTTTTACCTCGTGACCTTGTGGCCTCAACCATGACATACTTTAGTGATGGGGCTTTCATATTGCACAGGCGCTGTCCGGGGGCATCGGTGTTTCACAAACACATCTTGTTCTCATAGCTTTCTCAAGGCCCCTGTACCTGGCAAACACAGTGTGGCCCTATACTTTTGGGTCTGATATTTTATTGTTCTTTTTCTCATAGCTTTCTCAAGGCCCCTGTATCTGGCAACCAGTGTGGCCCTATGCTTTGGGGCCTGATATTAATGGTTCTTTTTCTCATAGCTTTCTCAAGGCCCCTGTTCCTGTGCAAACACAGTGAAATTTTTTTAGACAAATTTGACAGGCGTTAAACAGTTTGTGCAGCCGTGTGCCAGTGTAGCTACGAATTATAATATCATATTTTAATGAAAAATGTTTTTTTTCAGTCAAAAAAAACTTTCTTTTGATGTTGGTTTAAAATTTTCCTAGATCTAAGGATTAGTCCTTAAATACTAGAGGCACAGAACTTCACTAAATTTCACTTGTTGAAGTTCGTTATTTGGTGATCCACAGATGTCATATTGTATTGTAAAAAGCTAACACAAACCAGTGCTTCAGCTGAAGAGCACGACCCACCGGATGCTTTTAGCTTTATGAGTGTTACCATATATGGGTATGGCGGCCATTTTGGTCATGTGACCAGGACCTAAAACGGTTCCCCAAATAAATGCGCCTTATCGTAAGGAGCAAAAATATATGTTATACTTTAGTACTGTATTCTGAATCGTTTGCAGGATAAAATGCATTCTCACTTTTCCAATACAAAAGCATATGTGTCAAAGTTTGACCTAGGCACAAAGAAGGTCCAGGTCAACCCAGGGTCACCATTTTAACAATTTATGATGGGCCTTTGTCCCAGATGCTATTTATCAAGTTTCGTGGAAATCTGCCCAGTGGTTCTGGAGGAGACTATTTTTGAAGGGTTTTTACCATATATGGCTTGGCGGCCATTTTGGTCATGTGACCTGGACCTTATGAGCAAATTTTGGTTTCCCCCATCCCATAGAGGCTCCATATGAAATTTGACTTCAATCGGCCCAACGGTTTCCGAGGAGAAGCAGTTCGAAAATTTTCACATTTTTTGCCTCTGCAAGGCTATACTAAATGGAATGTAATATTACGCAAGTTCATTGGTTAGATCTCATTGATATCTATCAGTATGCCAAAAATTGTTTAAATATTCCAAGCGGTTAAGTCACTATCACCAATTTTCACAAATTAAAACCTGACATAATGTTACCTTTAGGGGATTTAATCAGTGAGTCATTCAGGTGTAACTCGGACTATCCAATACATATCTGCATAAATGCTGTGAAGTAATCCTTGTCTTCTAAAGAGGTAGAGCAGTTGATGCAAAACTGACCTCTGAATGAAGACCTGTGGACAAAGACCATATTTCTTCTCTCCCTTGAGTGGTCTTTTTAGACAGGTTGTGTCCGTTCCATATCTCCTATACCCCTGGAAGGATTTTCATGAAATTTTGGTCAAATATCCCCCTCAGCTATAATAGGCTTCCTTAAGTGATCTATATATCTGTGAAGTTCCATCCATATATTCCATTAGCTGAAGCTACAAGCTAGAAGAAAGAAATGGATGGACTCTACAATTTTGTGGTGCAAATAAGCACCACAAAATGGCTAAAAACTTTGTCTCGAATAACACGTAACATGGAAACATGTATAGCAATCTTTAGAAAAGTCTTCCAAATCGCAATGAAACTTTCAAACAAAATTAACTGCTAAACGATCCCCTTAATGGTAAGTTCAAACTCGGAGCCTATCCTGTTACACAAAACAACCCACACCCCTTTGCGGCAAACCGCAAAAACCCAAGGCACAGCACTGCTATAACTTAAACGCAGTGCAATCACGTAGCCAATTGTTACCATTAGAATGGAGTTCCAAATTATTACAACTGAACTACGTTGCACCAAAACAAAGGCTCACATTGGAACTGTGCAACACATCCACAGCCCTTGAAAAATGAAGCACGCCTAGCCCAGAAACTCCAACAAATAAAGATGCCCTTTAGCGACAGGACACATGCACTCCTGAAGCAAACGGGAAGACAAAATATAAGCCCCACCGAGACCTGGAAAGGTCAAGGCACCGTTTCACAAACCTCTCAGGACGGAGCTCGGCGAATGGCTACAGGGCAAGGGGATGCCCGTGGGCTCGGAGACACCTGACGTGAGACGACAAACACGGACGGACGGGGCTGGAGCCGAGCGATGGTCTCCCTGTTCACCGGCAACAGGGAATAGGGGTACCACCGAATGGCTACGGTGTAGTGCCAGCATGGACTCGTTCCCTGGGACCCCACCAGCTGAAGACCCGCGACACGGGGAAACTGGAAAACAACAACAATATATTCCATCAGGTAAAGGAAAACATTTAATGGGAAGTGTTAATGGCCAAAATTCTGTCAAATTTTAAGGTATTTTGCCAATTAACAATCCCAAACAGGCATCCTTAGTCTGCATGTAAAATTTAAATGAAATTGGACTCCAGTCATGGTTTTAGAGAAACTGTAATCTAATACATGTATGTCAATGTACCTTCAATACAAGTGATCTTCGGCCAAGGTCACAGAATGACCTTGACCTTAAGCGTTCATAGACATTCATTTTGTACCAGGTATTCTCATATTACAGCAGTCCCCGCTCATCGGGGCTTGAAGAAATAGATGGGCTGCATGATGCTTCCATGCAGAGCTGAAACCGACCCACACACGAGTACTGGTAAACCACTTAGAGGATCTAAGCCTGCCTAGGCGAGTCGACCCTATTAGTTTCATTGGGCGGCAGGGCTTGAGATGTCATTTCATCTCAATGTCGGGTCAAAGTCTCACAAAATTGGAAGCAATGTCCCCAAAATGACCTTTACAGTGTTGACCGGGACGTTAAACCTCAAATCAAACAAAAACTCATATTACAGACCACAATATTTTTCAAAAAATGCATTGATTTACCTATTTCGCATTGAAATTGGCCCAGTGGTTTCAGAGAGAATGTCTTTTGAAATATCAATAGACCTTTAGTCCAAGTGACCTTGTGCCAAGGTCATCATATGACCTTGACCTTTAGCATTCATCTTGTATCTATTCTCATGACACAGACCATAATATTTTTCGAAAAATGAATTGTTCCACCTTTTCACCATTTAAAAGCCAAATGAACCTACTTGAGCTCGTAAAATAGTCATGGTCAACCTAGTACATTCATTTTGTACCATTGCAAACTTGCTAGTACTCAGTCACCCAATGCTACATACACTTACCAAGTTTCAGAAATTGTCCCGGTTGTTCTGGAGAAGATTTTTTAAGGTTTTTAGCTCACCAGAGCCGAAGGCTCCGGGGGAGCTTATAGGATAGGCAGTTGTCCGTCGTCTGCGTCTGCTTCTGGTGACGTCAACACTTTTAAACGACATCTCCTCTGAAGCCGCTAGGTCGATTGGGCCCAAATTTCATCTGTAGCATCCTTGGGTTGGGGAATTGAAAGTTTGTGTTTTTTATGAAATTCGGCTCATTAGTTTGGTTGCTATGGCAACTTAGAGTTTCCATAGACTTATAATGGGGAAAATCTGAAAAATGGCATTTACTGCCAAGCCGCTGTAGATATTTTGACAAAACTTTCATAGAAATATTCCTTAGGCAGTCTACTGCATCTGCCATATGATTTTAGGCCTACTGCTCATTTGTATTGGTTGCCATGGAAACCAAATTGAAAAAAATAGAAAAAAAATACTTTAAAAATCATCTCCTCAGAAACCGTATGCTCTATGAGGCTGAGAGTTTATGAAAATATTCACCATATTTGCCTTTACAGGTTTTATGTTTTTTATGAAATTCGGCTCTTTAGTTTGGTTGCTATGGCAACTTAGATTTCCCATAGACTTATAATGGGGAAAATTGAAAAATGACATAAACTACAAAGCCTTTGCAGATATTTTGACAAAACTTTCATAGAAATATTCCTTTAGCAAACTTCTCTCAGCAATATGCTTTTATGTCAACCTGGGGGTCCAGTAGGTTGTGCCGGGGCCATTCCCGACCCCCCCACCCAGTACTTCATAAAATGCCTTATATCTCAGAAACCTTACAGACCCCCACCACTAAACCATATATATTCTTGTTCCTTATGATAAGGTGCATTAAGTGACACCAACCTGGGGATCCCCCAGGATGTGCAGGGGACATGCCCCACCCCCTCCACTTCATAAAATGCCATTTATCTCAGAAACCATTCGGATCCCCACCCATAAAGTGTATATATTCTTGTCTCTTATGATAAGATATACTCAGTGACACCAACCTGGGGGTCCCCCAGGATGTGCCTGGGCCATGCCCCACCTCTCCATTTCACAACAGGCCCAATATTCCAGAAACCTAACAGATCCAAACCCCTAAATGAAATATATTTTTGTTCCTTATGATAAGTTGCATTCAGTGACACCAACGTGGGAGACACCCGGGATGTGCCGGGGACATACCCAACCCCCTCCACTTCATAAAAGGTTGACATCCGCCCATAGGGGCTTGAAGAAATATATGGGCTGCATGATGCTTCCACACACAGCTGAATCCGGCCCGCACACTAGTACTGGTAAACCGCTTAGAAGATCTAAGCCTGTTCAGGAACCGCGGTGCGACGCGGACCGTCCATGCTAATAAACCCTATTGGTTTCATTTGGCGGCAGGGCTTCAGATGTCATTTCATCTCAATGTTGGGTAAAAGTTCCACAAAATTGGAAGCAACGTCCCCAAAATGACCTTTACAGTGTTGACGGGGACGTTAAACCTCAAATCAAACAAACAAACAAAACTTCATAAAAGGCCGAATATTCCAAAACCTTACAAATCCCAACCCCAAAACCATATATATTCTTGTTCCTTATGATAAGAAGCATTAAGTGACACCAACCTGGGGGTCCCCCCAGATGTGCCCGGGACATGCCCCACCCCCTCCACTTCATAAAATACCATTTATCTCAGAAACCACTCAGATCTCTACCCCTAAACCATATATATTCTTGTTCCTTATGATAAGACGCATTCAGCGACACCAAGCTGAGGGTCCCCTGGGATGTGCCGGGGTCATGTCCCACCCCCTCCACTTCATAAAAGGCCAAATATTTCAGAAACCTTAGCGATCCCCACCCCTTAACCATATATATTCTTGTTCCTTGTGATAAGTCACATTCAGTGACACCAACATAGGGTTCCCCCAGGGCTTGCCCGGGCCATGCTCCATTCTTCAACTTCACAAAAGACCATACATCTGAGAAACTGTTCAGAGCCCTACCCCTAAGCCATATATATTCTTGTTCCTTATCATAAGATGCAGTCAGTGACACCAGCATGGGGTCTCTCCCCCCCCACCCCCCTGTGGTGCCACGGGCCATGCCCCACCCCTTTACTTCATTAAAAGCCATATATCTCAGAAACTGGTCAGATCCCCACCCCTAAACCATATATATTCTTGTTCCTTATGATAAGACCCCACTTCATAATAGGCCATATATCTCAGAAACTATTCAAATGCCAACCATATACCGGGTAATCACATTCTTGTTCATTGTTATTAGACACATTCAGTCAACCCATCTTTTGGGGTCTGCAGGGGCCATTTCTCTTCCATCCTCGCCATTAAAGGGCCTCATATCTCAGAAACTGTTCAGCATTAGGTTGCAACAATCTTGGGCTTTACTGGAATCCACCATGCTCAAATCCCTTCACTGCTTAAAAGGCCTTACATCTCAGGAGCCATACATATCCCACCGCTTAACCATATAATTATGTCTCTGTTCTTTTTTTATAAGACACATTTAGTGACACCAACCAGGGCTCCATTGGGTTCATGCCCCACCCTCTCTACTATATAAAACACCTTATATTTCAGATACAGTCCACATGAGTGCTCATTTGGGAATTGGGAGACTTTATGATTGTTAGATTAAAACCATGTTAAAATACATGTCTGCCATTGGGCAATGCCCAGCTGAGCTCCGGTTTATGAAATTTGGCTCTTTGGTTTATTTGCCATGGAAAGTTAAGAGTTTCCATGGGGAAAATTGAAAAATGACGTTTATGCCTTTCAAGATATTTTGTCAAACGTACATAGGAATGTTCCTTTAATAATGTTCTTTTAGGCCTATTGGTTGCCACAGATGGGAAATTGTCAGTTGTCATCTGTTGTTCTGCAACAACACATTCAAGCGACATCAGACCTCTGAAGCCACTAGGCTGATTGGGTCCAAATTTTATCTGTAGCATCCTTGGGCACAGGGCTTCCATGGTTAATTAAAATACTTTGCTGCCAGTCGGCAGTGCCCCCTGAGCTCTGGTGAGCATAGTGGCCCATGGGCCTCTTGTTTCCATATTCTGGCATGGGGGCCATCTTGGTCAAGTACCTGGAACATTTGAATAAATTTTAATTCCTTATGGTCTTAAGGCTGAACGTAAAATTTCGATGAAATTGGCCGTGTGGTGTATGAGAAAATGTATATTCTAATATCTCAATGTACCTGCAATACAAATGACCTTGGGCCAAGGTCACCAAAGACCCTGACCTTAAGCATTCATAGACATTCATTTTTTTACCTATTCTCTTGTCATAGGCCACAATATTTTTTTAAAAATGCATTAATTTACCTATTTCTCATTGAAAAGCCTAAGGAGCCAAATCTGACCTTGACATAAAATAGGTCAAGATCAATCTAGGGTCATCATTTTTGCAAACTTGGAAGTACTCGGTCTCCCCATGCTACATACCAAGTCAGGACAATTGGCCCAGTGGTTCTGGAGAAGAAGGTCTTTAAGGTTTTTACCATATTTGGGCATGGCAGCCATCTTGGTCATGTGACCTGGACCATCATCATCAACGGATTTTTGATTAACGTGCAGGTACAGGGGCAACGTCCACATAAGTGGGCCCCCTTCCAGGTAGCTGGCTTGCTGCACGCATGGCAGATCTTACACCAGATCTCCAGGCTTGTCTATCATGAGGATCGATAGCAGAGAGCTTCCATTCTCTGCAATCTCTTTCTGTTAGCTGCTTCCAGGTCATCTTGGGCCTTCCTGGCCCCCGCTTTCCACTTACCTGTATGTCACAGGCAGTCTTGATTGCACCGTTGGAGCGTTCCACATGTCCATACCAGCGAAGTCTTCTCTCTTTCAGGATGAGGTCCAGGTCCTCAATGCCAAGACGCTCAAGTAACTCACTGGACCTGATGGTGACAGTGTCCTGTGGCTTGACATTGCAGATCTGTCTGATCATTGCCCTGTCATTTCGCTGTAGACGTTGGAGGTTTGGCTTTGTCAATGGCCATGTCTCACTGGCATGGAGCATTGCGCTCCGCACACAAGAGCTATACACACGGCCACGTGTCTTGAACGAGAGGTGGCGGGAAGAGAGAACTGGTAGCAACTCCTTGAATTTCTTCCAGGCTGTTTTCACACGTGATGTAGTTGAAAGGTCGCAACCACCCCCTGCAGAGAGCATATCACCTAGGTAGCAGAAGGAAGCTACAACCTCCAGCTTGTCTGATCCGACTTGAACTTCCCTCTGTGGTCTGCCATCTAAGGGGCGTGCAGTTCCTTGGCACCGTGTACACCTGTACTCAGGGTCCTCTATCAAGCGTTTGAGCCCACTGCATTTCTTGTGCACCCAGAACTTGCAGCCATTACAAAAGATACTGTTGCTGCCAACTCCAGTGCGACATACAGCGCATGGGAACTGGCCTGTACTCTGCAAGAGGTCCAGACCTGTACCACAGATCATGATCTTTGTCTTTCCTGCATTCACTCTCAGCCCTTTCGCCTCCATTGCCTCTTTCCAAGTTAAGAGCCTCCTGACACATTCCTCAAGGGATTCAGCTATGATGACAAGGTCATCAGCATACAGGTCCTCCCAGGGGACTCCAGAGCGGAACTCGCATGACAAGGCTTCAAGCACAATGATGAAAAGCAGTGGGCTGAGAACAGAGCCTTGATGAACACCCACCTTCACCTCGAATTCTTCACTGTAACCATCACCAACGCGGACACGGCTCCGAGCATTTGCGTACATCCCTTGGACCAGTTTCACAATCCACTCGTCCACTCCAAGTTTTCTTAGTGCCCACCAGATGACCAGTCGAACAAATTTTCGTTTCCTCACTGTCTTATGGCTGCATATAAAATTTAATTGAAATTGGCCCAGTGGTTTCAGAGAAGATGTTTTTTGGAATGTCAATGGACCAACAATTCGAGTGACCTTGAGCCAAGGTCAGTAAATGATCTTGACCTTAAGCATTCATAGCCATTAATTTTTTACCACAATATTTTTCGAAAAATGCATTGTTTTACCCTTTTCCCATTGAAAAGCCTAAGGAACCAAATTCGACCTTGGCAGAAAATAGATCAAGGTCAACCTTGACCTTGGGTCATCATATTTGCAAACTTGGTTGTACTCAGTCACATGATGCTACATACCAAGTTTCAAGACAATTGGCCCAGTTCTTCTGGAGAAGAAGATTTTTTAAGGATTTTACCATATTTGGGCATGATGGCCATCTTGGTCATGTGACCTGGACCATTTTTTTTTGGTTTTGGTTTTACGGCCCTTTCAAGATTATTTCACTCATATCTAGCCGACCGTTAATCAGAGGTGGGCGAAAACCGGAGTACCCAGAGAAAAACCACCTAACCTTCCGTTGCAGAACTTGGCGTCTCACATGTGACCCGAGCGAGGCTCGAACCACAGCGGTGAGAGACCTAATGATCAAAAGTCCGACCTGGACCATACTTGCAAACTTTGGCTGCATATGAAATTTAATTGGAATTGGCCCTGAGGTTTCAGAGAAGAAGACATTTGAAAATGGTGGACAATGGAAGGATGGACGGACAGACGACGGAGGCCTTCCATCCTATCAGCTCCCCTGGAGCTCGGCTCAGGGGAGCTTAAAAAAAAAACATAACCACTTTATATCACTATTGTTGGGGTCCAAACCAGAAAATGTCAGTTGGTTAAACCTTCTTTTGCTGAATATTCATTTAAACAACAACCATTTTTGACTTTGAACCAATCAGATTACTTGATATAATTTATTCCTACAAATTCATAAATTGAATGTCAAACAGTGTAGAGCCTGATCAGATGGCTTCTTCAGAAGCCATCTGATCTGGATCTACACTGTTTGCAAAGGAAAGGCTTGTCGTGAACAGCATGATAAGAGTTAAACAACCAGGCCCAGTTATACACAAACAGAAATGAAAAGATGATGTTGAAAAATGACCATATATGGTCATAATCCTATATAATCTATACGTTTTTGGGATCTGTCTTTAAACTATATGTTATATTCAAAACTGTGTTATAATGAACGAATTACAGCCTGTTAATGTGGATACAAGTACCTATTGATCTTCCCAATCATTTAGGATAAATATATCACAGTTGCTTCCCTTCAAAACTGATGATTATTTCCCCAAATTTAAATTTTTGGATGATACGTGGTTATTGGGTAATATGATTATAACTAATTTGCATACAAATGTGAAAGACAGAGCAACAGTTTATTGTGTGTTCTTTTCTTACTTAAATATCACATTGAAAGGTGTTTTATAACACCTTGCAGCTGTCGTTACTTTTGACAGGGCGTTAAATTTATCATTTATAAAAATCGTGACTTTGGGGGCATTTCCATGAGAAAAAGGTACACTTGCCACACAGTGCACAGCAGTGTTCCTGTTTAACCCTTGTAGTGACTAGATACAACTTCATGTGCCAAGGAGCAAATTGTTACCTTTCAGGAAACCCCAAAATGGCGTCTGATCAGGGTCTGCACTGTTTACTAACAGGATGTTCTGTCAAAAATAGAATAAAAACTGAAAAATAGACTGGACACCCCTTAAATTTCAAATGGACTTGTCCAACATAAAGCAAAGTATACCATGGGTTAACTCTTATCATGCTGTTCACGACAACCCATAGCCGGCCTCGTTGGCTCAGTCGGATGCGCGTCTGACTGGTGATCAGGAGGACGCGGGTTCGACTCCCGCCGAGGTCGGCAACATTCTTTCGTGGAGATTGATCATGAAATCTTTTCTACGGTCATTTTCTCCCTTCCGCTGATTCAAGAAGGGCAGTTGTCAGTTTCTTGCGAAAGAATGTGCACTGTACTGGTTAGCCGCTTACGTATAAGCCTGCCCAGGAAAGTGTTGATAGGTAAACTGACCGGCTCAAAAATGACCTTAATAGTGTTGACTGGGCCATTAAACTCCAATACAAACAAACAAACAAACGACAACCCATATCTTTGGAAACAGTGTAGATCCAGATCAGGTGGCTTCTGAAGAAGCCATCTGATCAGGATCTACACTGTTTGACATGAAGTTTATGAATTTGTAGGAATACATTACATCAAGTTATCTGATTGGTTCAAAGTCAGAGATGGGTGTGGCTAAAATGAATATTCAGCAAGAGAAGGGTTAAAAGTAGACCCAAATTTTGAAAAGGCCTGTGCCCTTAATTGTAAAAAAAGCATAAAATACGAGATGATTGTATCCATTCACTTAAATATAAGTGAAAATTTCAGGAGTTAAAAAATAAGAGTGTGTCTGTTGGTCCATAACCAGGACCAGTTATGATCAATTAGCTGCGGCATATCTGATGGACCACCTGAGTTTTGGTGATCCCTTCACTTTTCAGTTACATTTTTAAGAATTTGTTTGTTTGATTTGAGGTTTAACGTCCCCGTCAACACTGTAAAGGTCATTTTGGAGACGTTGCTTCCAATTTTGTGGTACTTTTACCCGACATTGAGATGAAATGGCATCTCAAGCCCTGTCGCCCAATGAAACCAATAGGGTTTATTAGCATGGATGGTCCGCCTCGCACCGCGGTTCCTGGACAGGCTTAGATCCTCTAAGCGGTTTACCAGTTAGTGTGCGGGCCGGATTCAGCTCTGCGTTGAAGCATGATGCAGCCCATATATTTCTTCAAGCCCCTATGGGCGGGGGCTACATTTTTAAGAAAGAATATGTCCAACATCCCCCAGCCTGGTACACTCAGAAACTTCTAACCCTCCGGGACTGTCAGTGACTTGATTTTGCATAATCTGCGACATCTGATCTGGGTTTTGGGATTTCCCATTTTAAAATAGGTTAAACTACAGTAAAAATCCTGAAAATTCAAACACCTTGAGGACTTGCTGTAACTCTCCTAAAATTTTAACAAATTTGTTTCATGATCCAACAAGGAGTACAAAAGATGCAGACGGAATGGCAAACAGTGTAGACCCTGATCAGATTTCCTGCAGCAGTCAAGCTATCTCCTCCTTAACCACTGGCCACAATGCAACCAAATTTGGTACATGGCTTCCTCACATGATGAGGGCTTGCAAGAACAGCGTAATATCTGGCTCTGCCTGAAGCA
Organism: Lucinisca nassula; assembly: GCA_963580285.1. Taxonomy (NCBI): domain Eukaryota; kingdom Metazoa; phylum Mollusca; class Bivalvia; order Lucinida; family Lucinidae; genus Lucinisca; species Lucinisca nassula. The sequence continues at coordinate 68,715,043 of OY757010.1, forward strand.
TGGGAATTTGCGATAGCATGCCATCGACTGAGCACTCTTAAGTTCTTCTTGTCCCTGTTTGATTAATTAAAAAAAACAACAACAACAAAGAAACACATTTCTACTTCCAATTTTGCCATGAAATGGCCTAAAATTCTGTTCAGGATATCACATTTGATGTAGTAGCAAAGTTGTTTGTTTGTTTGTTTGTTTGATTTGAGGTTGAACGTCCCCGTCAACACTGTAAAGGTAATTTTGGAGACGTTGCTTCCGATTTTGTGGAACTTTTATCCGACATCGAGATGAAATGACATCTCAAGCCCTGCCGCCAAATGAAACCAATAGGGTTTATAAGCATGGACGGGCTGACTCGCACCGCTTTGCCTGGGCAGGCTTTGATCCTCAAAGCGGTTTACCAGTACTTGTGTGCGGGTCTGTTTCAGCTCTGCGTGGAAGCATCATGTTGAACACTGTAGCATCAGCGGTATTAACTATTGTGATCTTGCTTCATTGAAACCACAAACTTGAGAAGTTTTCAAATATATTGATCGCATGTAGGCCACACGTCAGGCCACACGCCATTCAATGCATGATATAACATCTCAGTAAGTATCAAAGAAGATAAAATTAAATTTGTCAAGGTAACTGAGTTACCGCATTTACCATCCAACTGTCTAGGCCTGAGCAAACAGTGTAAACCCAGATGAGATGCCACAGTAGTCTACACCATTTGCCACTCTTCCAGCTATTTTTAGACACAACATGGGGAAGTTAATTGTACATGTACTTGTTCTTTGAAAACAAGTATGTTAACCTTTAACCTGCTGAATATTCATATATGCCACTCCCACAACCGATTATCAACCAATCAGATTACTTGATGCAAATTATTGCAACAAATTCACAATCTGAATGGCAAACAATGTAGATCCTGATCAGATGGCTTCGTCAGAAGCCATCTGATCTGGATCTGTATTGTTTGGAAAATAAGGCATATCCGGGCTCAGCAGGACAAGGGTTAAGATGATAATGGTAAATACGGTGAGCTGAATAGATTTAACAATATAAAAGGTGTGAGTGGCAACGTCCCCATCAACAGTATTTAAAACATTTTGGAGATGTTGCTTCCAATTTTATGGGACTTTTACCCAACATTAAGATGAAATGAAATCTCAATCCCTGCGGCCCATGGACTCACACCACTTTGCCTGGGCAGACTTACACCTTCTAAGTAATTTACCAGTATTCATGTGCAGTGGGTTTCAGCTCTGCATGGAGGCATCATGCAGCCCAATCTATTTCTCCAAGCCCCGATTTGTAGGGCCACACAACCATGTTAAACAAAATAATAATTTTTAAAGATCTTTTATTCTATATACATTGTGGGATCCAGGAAAATGGTGCTTGTTACAAAACCATGTTATAATAAACATACTGTAGTTGTAAAGTAGCTAAGTTGTTTGGCCTTAACCCTTGATTACCAAATGGAATCTTCCTCCTTACATATAGAAGGAGTTCATTTAAAAATTTAGGGGTGACAGGTTGTGTTTTCTTTAAAGTTGACTTGGAAAATAACTGAAGTTTTTGCAGTGTAGGCCCTGATCAGATGCCACATTCTGCGGCATCTGATCTGGGCCTGCATTGTTTGCCAGGGTACCCGTTTTGGGGATTCTGGTACTAAATGGGTTAAGGTCTGTTAATTTAAATTAAACCCTGAATAAGCTTCATAAAAGGTCATATACGAAGGTATAGAAATCCATTAAGTTTAAAAAGAAACTGATTCAAGGAATCAAAGTACGAGAACAGGATCAAATTATCTTTATTGTTAGCTCACCTGAGTACAAAGTGCTCATGGAGCACAAAGTGCTTATGGTGAGCTATTGTGATCGGTCAATGTGCGTCCTGCGGTGTGCGTCGTCAACAATTTGGTTTATAATGCGAACTCCTCCTAAACCCTTGGACCAATTTGATTAAAACTTCACAGGAATGTTGCCTGGGTGGTCCCTACCAAAATAGCTAAAATCATTCCACTCTGATAAACAAGATGGCCACCAGAGCTAAAAATAGAAAAATCTTTAAATGCCAACTTCTCCTGTACACTTGGGCCACTTTCATGGAATGTTGCTAAGGCGACTCTCAACAAAAATAGCTAAAACGGTTCCGCTCGGATGAGAAAAATGGCAGTCAGAGCTAAAAATAGAAAAACATCGTAAATTTACTTCAAACGCGAACTCCTCCTAAACCCTTGTGCCAATTGGATTCAAACTTCACAGGAATATTGCCTAGGAGACTCCCTACTAAAATACCAAAAACCATTTCACTCTGACGAACAAGATGGCCACCAGAGCTAGAAATAGAAAAAATCTTCAAACGACAACTCCTCCTCACTGTACCCTTTGGCCAATTTCATTCAAACTTCATAGGAATGTTGCTTAGATGACCTTCTACCAAAATTGCTAAAACAATCCCAGTCCGATGAACAAAATGGCCACCAGAGCTAAAAATAGAAAAAAAAATCATAAATTTGCTTCAAACATGAACTCCTCTTTAACCCTTGGGTCAATTTCACGCAAACTTCACAGGAATGTTACGGTGACTCCCAAACAAAATAGCTAAAATCGTTCCGCTCTGACGAACAAGATGGCCACCAGAGCTAAAATAGAAAAAAAAATCTTCAAACTAAAATTGTTCCTGTATCCTTGGGCCAATTTCCTTCAAACTTCATTGGGATGTTGCTTACATGACTCTCTACCAAAATAGCTAAAACGATCCTGTTCTGCTGAGCAAAATGGCCGCCATAGCTAAAGATAGTAAAACATCGTAAATTTGCTTAGAACGCCAAATTCTCCTAAACTTTTGGGCCAATTTGATTCATAGTTCACAGGAATTATGCCTTAGTGACTCCCTACAAAGATAACTAAAATCATTTCACTCTTATGAACAAGATGGCTGCAAGAGCTAAAAACAGAAAAAATCTTCCAACGACAACTCCTGTACCCTATGGCCAATTTCATTCACACATCATAGGAATGTTGCTTAGATGACCCTCTACCAAAATAGCTAAAACAATCCCGCTCCGATGAACAATATGGCCACCAGAGCTAAAATAGAAAAAATCTTCCAACGACAACTCCTGTACCCTTGGGCCAATTTCATTCAAACATCGTAGGAATGTTGCTTAGATTACCCTCTACCAAAATAGCAAAAACAGTCCCGCTCCGATGAACAATATGGCCACCAGAGCTAAAAATAGAACATTGTAAATTTGCTTCAAAAGCAAACTCCTCCTAAACCCTTGGGTCAGTTTGATTCAAACAGGAATATTGCCTAGGTGACACCACACCAAAATAGCCACGATCGGTCCACTCTGATGAACAAGATGGCCACCAAAGCTAAAAATAGAATATACTAGAGACAGTGACATTCACCTGAGCAAATCGGGGCCCTCTGAGCCCTCTTGTTAGTCTCCGAGATGTAACAATTTTTCATGAAAATGTGCAACTTCAAACAGTTACTGCCTCGTTAATATTCATGAGGTGTTCTGTGATATCGTAGATGCACACTTTTTAAATATGAAATACTGTATTCCTCCCATTTAGCGCCCCTACTCCTGTAAGTGCCCCCTCACTTTTTTTCCAAGGACAAAAAAATAAATGCCCCTTCTGCTGTCAGGGGAAAAAACATTTTGGCTTACCTAAAGTAAAGATTTTAGTTTTTCAGTCATCGCAGTATCTGCTGCAAATCATACTATGCAAGGTATTTCTAAACCCCTGCTATCACAATGTCTGTGTTGACCAATTGTTACGTTACATGTCATGATTCCACCATATTCTAATGGAAAACTATCGCTAGTAATGAGTTTTGAACTCTCTGTTCTGGTAAGATTTTTATTCCCCCCCAACCAGAAAGTGGCGGGTATTATGTCATACCCTCCAAAATTTTGAGTGTCCATCCGTCAGTCTGTCTGTCTGCCGGGCAGACGAGAGGTACCTAGTGGGGTTAGGATTCTGCCCAATTCAACAAAATGGGGTTTATTCCGTAAGGCACAGTAACTTTTCAGTGTGTGTGTGTGTGTGTGTGAATTCGGGTTTAACGTCGCTTTCAACAATTTTTCAGTCATATCACGACGGTGTCTGGTTGCGACAGGGAGCTCAATGCTCACGTTTATAGTGCTGCCTCACTGAAGTATCATGTCCCAGACACATTACATGATACCACACCCAGTCACATTATCCTGACACTGGATCGACCAGTCCTAGCTCTACCCCGTAAATCTGAGTGCCAAACGAGGAGCAGCTAGTACCATTTTTAACGACTTTGGTATGTCGCGGCCCGGGATCGAACCCGAGACCTCCCGTTCCCCGGAGCGGACACTCTACCAACTGAGCTATCGGGGCCGGTATAACTTTTCAGTTAGTGGGGTTAAAAATTCAGTATGTGGGGTTAAAACTCTGTACAGTGGTGCGTTATGGGGTTAAAGTCTCCATAGACTTTACATTAGTAACCCGACAAGGTTCCTCTACTAAGAATATCCATCCGTTCGTCTGTACGTCTGTCAGCGCCCCACACCATTCTTGTGTGTGCAACTCTTCCTACATTTTTTGACCAAACCTTTTGAAACTTTACATGTGCTTTTAGGATGGTCTGAAGATATGCATAATGTTTTGTCAGAATCCTTGAATTATATTTGTATCACTTTTTTAGCATTTTTAACTTAGACGTTTTTCGCGCCCTAATACAACAGAAACATAGGGAGTATGTACCTTGTGTGTACAACTCCTCCTACAGTTTTAGTCCAATCATTTTGAAACTTTATATGTGATTTGAAGATGGTCCGAAGGTATGCATATTGTTTTTTCAGAATCAACATCATCATTATCATCAACAGATTTTTGATTAACGTGCAGGTACAGGGGCAGCGTCCACATAAGTGGGCCCCCTTCCAGGTAGCTGGCTTGCTGCACGCATGGCAGATCTTACACCAGATCTCCAGGCTTGTCTATCATGAGGATCGATAGCAGAGAGCTTCCATTCTCTGCAATCTCTTTCTGTTAGCTGCTTCCAGGTCATCTTGGGCCTTCCTGGCCCCCGCTTTCCACCTACCTGTATGTCACAGGCAGTCTTGACTGCACCGTTGGAGCGTTCCACATGTCCATACCAGCGAAGTCTTCTCTCTTTCAGGATGAGGTCAAACCTGAATTTATTTTTTATCACTTTTTTGCATTTTCAACTTGGACTTTCTTTTGAGCCCTAATACTACCGTATATAAATGTAAAGGGAGTATGTACCTTGTGTGTGCAACTCCTCCTACAGTTTTTGGCGAATTCTTTTGAAACTCTACAAATGCTTTTAGCATGGTCTGAAGATATGCATATTGTTTTTTCAGAGTCCTGAAATTATTTTTATCACACTTTTGCACTTTTAACTTAGACTTTTTTCGATTATAAGTGCAGTGGCGGGGCATGGTGCATGGCTTGCAGTTTCATTGTCTCTGATAAGCGCCCCCTCTTTTTCCAATTTTTAAGCACCAGGGGTACTAAATGGGAGGAATACGGTATCTCATATTTTATAGTCCCCAGAAACTGTTAAATCACCTATTTGAATTATTGAAACTGATCTTAACTGATATGCTAAACC